>JACXSJ010000667.1:0-40776 GCA_014851325.1 Pentalonia nigronervosa | reverse complement strand
TGTGTTTCTTATTCTGAATAGAGTATAATCCTGCGCTCTAATCATTGAATTAAACAATATTCCTATTACTATTGTGGTTTACTGTTATTCCTTCCCAAACATAAAATCACAATTCAACATTATTCTAACTACATCAACTCAATATGCAACAATTGCATTATAGGTGTTGACTTTAATGCAAAAAACCTCTCCTGGGGCTGCCGTGCTAATAATCCTCGTAGTCAAATTCTATACAACTCTGTAACTAAAAAAAATCTTTAAGTTCTCACTCTCCCGAATCCAACATATTAACCGACCTCAGCCCGCATAGACATATTTATTACGAAAATCCCAAACTGTATTCATTGTACTACTGAAAATGTCCTCGACTTAAATTCCGATCATTCCTCAATACTGCTAACTATCAACGTCTCTCTTCTACTACATCAGGAATCTCGGAATCTATTTAATTCTACCACAAATAAAAACAAATTGCCTGACCTTGTGGATCAACAAATCAAATTAAACATTAAATTAAAATCAAGCGATGACCTTGATTTAGCTGTAAGCAATTTCACAAACATCATCCAAACCACGCCCTGGATATCCACAACCAAAACTCTTTTCCCTTCTAAATCTCCGCCTTTACCAGTCCACATTCGTGAAATTATTGTTAAAAAACGTATATCAAGGGCTTTTTACCAATGTACCCCCAGCTCCTTTCACATAAACAAAAATACAATAAACTGGTTAATTATCTCAAAAAACTGTTAGCTAAACACAAATCTATACCTTGTGAAAGTTTTCTAACAAACTTCTCACCAAATGATAATAATCTTTGAAGAACAACAAAAAATACATGCAAAATCAAAACTCTAAATTTCTCAATCAAAAAACTTGATGGTAGTTTTGTAATATAAAACTGAATTAATGAAATACCACCTATCTAATATTTTCAAGGCCCATTCTGACTTATATTCTACTTACAACATAAAATCTGTGGAAGAGTTTCTAAACTCCCCACTACCAGTGTCTCGCCATATCAAACACATTACACCGAATGAAGTTAAATATACTAATATTAAGTACACTCTTAACAAATCTACTGGGTTCCACCAAATCACTGTTGAAATTGCTAGATGCCTGCCAAAAAATCAATCATCCATCTCACACATTTATTCAATGCTGTTTTTAGACTGTTCTATTTTCCAATACTCTGAAAATTTTCAATTATAACCCTTGTTCCAAAACTAAATAAACGCCCTGATTCTATCTCTTTTTCCGACCTATAAGCCTGTTATTTTTTTTTTGCAAAAATCCTTGAAAGACTTGTACTTAAACGAATTCTACCTTGCCTAACCGAAAACTCCATTCTTCCCATTTCCCAGTTTGGATTTCGATCCATTCACTCAACAATACATCGAATTTATATAGTTGTTGATGCAATTTCGTATGCACTAGAAAAAAAATATATTGCATATGTGCATTTCTCGATATATCTCAGCCATTTGACAGGGTTTGCACGACGGGCTCTTATTTAAATTGAAACAATTTTTACATTAGTGCCTACTTCCTAATCATTAAATCTTATCTTTCTGACAAATATTTCAGCACTCATTTCGGTGAAGTTCACTTCAGTATAGCCAAAATTTTAACGGGTGTTCTTCAAGGTAGTATTATTTCTCCTGTAGATTGTTTATTTCAAATAAAGAAAAAAAATATTATGTGTATAAAATGCGTACATAAATTAATTTTATTAGAACTTTTAGATACCTAAGTTATAAATACTATAATATTTTGGTTCTTTTTGAGCTATCTATTTATAGAATTTGAAATTGTTGACTGACTTAATCTTTTTTTCAAAAATTTAAATACAAATATTAATGTTTGATCAAAGATTATAAGAACTAATTTTAGTGTTATTAATAAATTGTATTTATAACGAGTTCAGAATAAAAAAAATATATTTACTCTGTTTTTTTTTTTTTTTTTTACAGGTGTTATAATTTTTAACATTTGTCAATAATTATATTCTTGTTAAAAATTTGCACAAACATTTCATTTTACTTAAACCACAGAAACTGAGGTTTTTGGAATATATTTATTCGTATAAAATATAAAGATTGCATTCAAATGGATAAATAGTTAAAAAAAATATATCAGTATAATAAATTGTAATATACAGTTAAGAGATATTATATTTGGTAAGTAGATTGGCAGTAACGGTAGATTTATTGGTGATGGAGATATATAAATGGAGTCCTAATTTAACAATTCCGTCAATGATTCCAGAAATTTATAATTTTCTTTTTTCTGTGAAAATTTAATATTTAATATTTATATGATCCATGCAATAAGTGCATATTGCTATATTGGGGAGTTCTCTTTTATAGGGGGCATTAATATTTTTGTCATACTCAATAATATTCAGTTCTATATATAACTTAGTTTTATTATTATTTACGAATTCACATTATTTAGATTATAATTACTATAGTATATCATAATTTATAATATAAAATGCAGTTACGCCGCAAAAACTACTAATACATGTTCTTATGACCAAAACTATAATTTAAATAAACTAATGTAGCTCGTGACATGACTAGTGTTTGAAATTTTCACTTAAAATAGAAAAAATAACTTGTTATTCAAAGAATAATAATATATCACATTGACTTAATGTCATCAAGTATACAATAAAGTAAACCACAACTAACGATTTAAATAAAATAAATATATACCTATACGGCATATGTATTGTAAATAAAAATATGTCAAATAGTATTATTATTCGTAAATTTACTAGCTCATTGTCTCTATAAAATATGATACCGATCATTGAATGTCGACAATAAATAAGAAAATAAATTACAATACATTAGAATAAAATACATAATATTTTATCTGAAATTGGGGTACTAAAATGTTATCAATTCTGTTTGTGTTTATTAATCTTTAACAATTTTTTTGTATCTCGTGATCTTTTAAGTTATAGAATATTGAACTTTAGAAATACAGTTGAAATCATTTAAATTATATGCCATTAAAATGTATGAAATCCAAAATATGAAAAAATATAAGAAATATAAATGTATGCATATAATTGTTAGGTAATAAAGCACATTCTTGTATACTAGCAATGTTTTTGACTTTCAGTAAAAAATATAAAAAATCAAATAAATATATTTTGTTCTAATTATAACCGATATTATAAGGTTTTAATTTGATATGTTTACATATAACAAGGTATTTACCTTATAGTAGCTTATTGTATAAGCTTTAGAAATAAACAAATAATTATGTTAAAGTACTACATATGTTAAAAACTTAATAATAATAAAAGAACTGGTTAATTATTATCTACGTTTGAAATCGGGCAGATGAATACTAGTAATCCATAGAATATAACAACATAAAAATATTACTTCGATAACATAGTGGCGTAATATCTTATGTATTCGGAGTTTTAATGAAAGGAATTGTTTTGAAGTATATAGTGGTGGAATGTGTAATAACGTCATATTTTAGTATGACTTGGCCTTTAACTGCAGTGGTAATAACATTACGACCAAAGATACAGATAAATAATACTTTACACAAACATTGAATATATGTACCTGTATATTAGGTTTTTTTATAATTATATATAATCTAATTCTTTATTTTGAGTACGATTAATATTTTATAAACATACATTTAATAGGCATCAAATTATATTTGTGGAATTTTGGAATTATTTATTATGCAAAATAGGATGAGAGAAGTCACTATTCTTTAAAATGCAATGCAAACCCATAACACAAGAAATGATTTTGTGATGTCATCGTCCACCGTCCACTAAGAACAGGTTTTGTATAATTTATTGTTTAAATTATTTAGAATCTGGACGGCTTATAAATATATTTATATTTATACATGGCAATTCATTAAACGTAAAATACTCATTAAATCGAAATGTAATGACTTTTTTCCAAATTGTTTTTTTACATATCTTTAAGTCGTTATAAAACAACATTTTTGAATACATTTTTTTTCATATTTTAATCCTTATAAATATTAAGTTTTTACTTTTATGAATGGCAATAATATACAGTTTTGATATCATATTCCAAAGCAGACTATTTTTTTTAGTTTGTTAATATACAAAATTCAAATTTTAGACGAATAGATTGTGAGTTATAACTTATAAGTATTTATAGTTTTGATGAGATAAAAGCTTGACAATTTAGTAGTAGGATTTTCATAATTAGTATTTCTTACTGAAACCTGCAAATCTAAAAACATAGAAGCACAATTTCTTTTAAAATCATTTGATGTTTAAATTTGGACGAAATCCCATATTTAAATGAATAACATAACAATGTACGTTAGTTATTTTTTTTTCATTAAAAAAAAATTATTCATGAGGACTTGAAACTCCTACACACCTATAATATTATATTTTATATTAATATTACACACAATGGCATTTTCAAAACATTTTCATTCATTTTAAGCTATTAACTATTTATATTATGAACCAATTTATATCAATCTACGGTAAGTAGGTATTGACTAAAAACTTAATAACAACGATATATGATATAAATATAAACTATTATAGTAATTACCAATATAATAAACGCTATAATTGTTGGCAAATATAAGTTTAATCTATCGTATTACAAATAAAATAAATTATTATTATATATTTACTATAAAATATATTTCATCATATAGCTAATAAGAGAATCCTCGATCAAAATCATTTTTCATATGCCATGATTCATCATTGAATTTAAACTTAACATGTACATTACGCACAGACCTACTGAATGACGAAGTATACTCAACACCTACAACAATACAGCAGAGAGGTATTTTTTTAGTTTTTTGAAATATTGTTACAAATACGTTGGTAATTAAACAATTTGTAGGTATTACATTTTTTTGAAATGCCAATTATATTAATAATTATTATCGATTTGTATTGATTCTAGATCATATATGGGTATTTTAATACCAAGTAGTTTATTGTACTTAAGTATATTACCTTTCTTGTTCTTATATTTCCAAAACTATATAGATTTTGTAAAAATTTAGTATTAAATATTTAACTGACTAACAATTATAGAACCTTGTATTTGTTATACACCACATTTTGCTGTAAAGTTTTATTAATAATAATAATAAATTATTTTTAGGTATTTGTGAAAATATGACCAAATTGTATTGAATTTAATTAAAATATAAAGTCGTTAATAACAATATAATACATGAATGTAGTTTCTATTAATTTATTTTCTATGTTTTAAATTCAATAAATTAACAGTCACGTTAACCTATTTTATGACCCCCCCATCTCTTCCATCCAATAATCATTTTAAAAAGGATTAGTACTTTTGTATAAAATTAGTTTTGATGAATGAAATTTTCTGACAATGCATTGATTTTTTGTACAAAAAAATGTTTTTATTCACAACAATTTGCACTTCGTTCTAGTAGAAAACTTTGAAATAATTGGATGTTTCTTTACAAAAGTTATATGAAATACAATTTAATTTAATTTTACGTTGGACATTTTTAATATCATTATTTATATTATATTGTATAATATTAACGTACTTTATATTGTAATTTGTTTTAATTTCTTGAAAATCCAGTTATTATATTTTAATTTCATTAAACTACAAAATATAGTATTCGTATGATAAAAAATACATATTTTGTTTCAAAACTTTAATAACAATTTTACAATGAACTTATATATACATAAATTGTTTAGTAAATATATTTTTATTGTTTTTTATTTCAAGAAACACTTTAAAAGTTAATTTGAACATTGAAGATTGAACCATTTTTACTGCTTCAAAGGCAAATACAGACACTGAAAAAAATTGTATATATTATATTTTTTTTATTATTATTGTGGTATTGGTACCATTGAAATAATACCATTGTTATATTATACATGATAATATTATAAAATCGTTGTTGAAAAACCATATCCACCAAAAAGCACACCACAGTGCTATGCATGCCAGACTCACGGGCACACTCGAAAATACCGTTTCCATGATCCACGATGTGTAAAATATGGGGAAAACCACTTCTCATATTCATGCACCAAGCCACGCAACTCTCCAGCCAGATGTGCTCTATGGAATGGTAACCATACCGCCAACTACAATGGCTGTCCCGACCATAAATAAAAAAACTCAAACATTTTAACTCTCCAATTAGGCATGATCATACCACTCTCACTCTTTCGCCTAACTAATCAATAACCAGTCTTATGCTCAAATCACTTCCTCTGGTCAAAATTATACTCAACTCTCTTCAAGTATTGAATCATTATCAGCCTCATTTATCTTCGAATTCTCGAATATCATAAAATCCTTCTTTTCCCTTCTTACTTCATTATTAAATAAGTCCCAATTATAAACAAAGTAAATATCTCTAGTTATTGTAATTATGCCATATCACATAGTTATTTATCTTGTACATTATCTAACTATTCATATTCTGTGTTGTCTTTTATTTTGTATGTTCATTATATATATATATTTATATGGACCTTACCTACCTTTTTATGTTTAACCTAATAACTGGATATAAAGTTACGGACCTATATCTTTTTTATGTTACGACTAAAAATTATTATTTTACAGTCGATATTAATAATATTTATTATTTATATAATTGTTGAGTTAATAAAAATAAATAAAAAAAAAAATTATAAAAAAGAATTTAAACTTAAAATTATAAAATAATAATCAACAAAAAAAAAAAAAAAATCAACCAAATATAGTGTTAACCATAATAATATTATTTTTGTTCACTTTTGTACCAGATTTTCAATCACAATATAAAAATAAAAATATTGAAAGTGAGTAGTTTATAGATTCAATGGATAATATTACGCGCAATGTTTACTAACTCTATACAAAATGGTTGCCAAATAAAAAACCAATATTATTTATATAATTTATAAGTTTTAATTTATTACACTTAATTCATAATAAAATACAATTTAAAAGTTAAAGTACCCTAATCAAGAAGTGAATATATTAGTTTAAATTTACCAGTTTATGGCAAAAACTTTTAGATACATTTTGAAGTAAGTACTCAACATATTTTAGTAACCTATTAATTTTAACCATGTTAAAAAATGAATTATTCAAGAATTGAAATAGACAATAAATTAGAAGAGGTACCTCATTATTATTATTATTATTCATATTATTTGTACTCCAAAGGTAGAAAGAATGAACATTTTTTTTAACGTGTATTTGATGTATACAATCTACTGAGCTTAAAGTTTTTGTATATGAAACGATTTAATAGATCCTTATATAATTAAAAATAATTTTAACAATCGTAATAATAATAATAATAATAATAATAATAATAATAATAATGGTATGGTTACCTAATTTTTTTTATTTTTCAGTAAAGTAATAATATGCATTAAGCACTGTGGCCATTATTGCATTGTATTTTTATTGTGACTATCATCATTACTTTAAATTTGTAATTTTTTAGAGCATTACCATGTTTTAAATACAAATATCTTCGGGTGCGAAGAATACAGTTGTTGAGACACGTGTATTATTAGTTATTGTTTAATATAAAATAATTTACGTATAGTAATAAATCTATAGAAGTTCACAACCAATTTTTAATTATTAGTTGCCAAATGGATTTATTAAAAGGTGCTAAATATGGACCGTATAATACTATATAATATTTAATAAGTATAAATGTAAACTGTTATAGCTTCTCTCATCTAACCAGGAATCGGATTAAAAATTTAAAAAAAATTTTAAAAAAAAACGTGTTTAACGTTACATTTTATGAATTAAAGTATTTTCATACTTTAACGTTTGACGTTATTTAAATTTTAATCATAACATTCTCAAGATTTCTTATGTTACTTCGCTTTTATTATGATATTTTATAACGTGATTCTATTTTTTTTTTTTTACATTATGATATTTTTGCGTTCTACCTTTCTTTTAATAGTAATTACAAACAGAAATTGCCTTCCTCACTTCCTCAATCCTCATTTCCTGCTATTTGATTTTTATTTAAATATTCATAAACGTCCATCAACTACAGTCATAATATCACGACCACGAGATTTCGTTTTTGCATTCTTTCCAATTCAGAATTTCTGAACTATTGATAATATAATTTGTACATCATGAAGAGTAATACACACTGTACAATGATTAAATAAAATTATTCATGTAATTTTAGATTTTGAGTGTAGAGAATAATGTATTGATTTACAATGATACTTTTTTTTCTGTCCGTATACACGATAAATAGTCAAAATAATGCTTTGATTTTCTTAATTAGTATCTTTTTTGATGAGAAAGCAAATCTAGTTGAAACTTTTGGAAGGTTATTTTTAAAAATTCTCATATAATATTCTTATTTCAGTTAACATTGCTATACATTGTTTATTAACAAATGTTATCTGAAATTTTACAAGCATCTCTGTGGAGAATGTTATACATTATAATGACTAAAGCATATAAACATACGTAATTATACATTTAGATATATTTTGATTCTGATAATTATATTTTAGTTGTCATAATGAAGACTAATTATTTATTTAATTATACAATTAACGTATTTTAAAAATTGTCTTCTCTCAAGAAGATTTAACGTATGTCTTAAAGTTCCCTGCACTTTAACTATACATCTATACCTTTCAAATAAAATCGATTTGTATTATTTCAATTCAAATTCAATATCATCTCCAAATACATTTTTGTGTATAGTATGTGGGCTAGTGATATATTTGGGCATTATATAACACCTGCCTTAGACAAACAGGGTTTTATAATATTTAAAACGTATTTATTGTATATTATAAATAAATCTGGAATGCAATTAAAATATAAATATAGGCTTTTGGTATGTAAAGAATATGTGTGTTGTTCGTAAACAATTCCATTGATAAATCTAAATTCTGAATCCATCAATATAATTTAATGTTATTGATGATTACATTCCATGAAGAATTGAAATGCATTAACAACAAATAATGTCCCTGAATTCCAAAAACTTTACTGCTTTGTCGTATTATTGTCTACCACGTATAACAGTAGTTTTTCACTTGTGTACGAGTTACAACCAGATGACTTAGATTGTCTATTTGCCACTTATTCATATTAATATGTATACGAAAAATATCAACCCTTTCAGTATTTCATTCATTACATTACTGGACCAAATAATATCAATTTTAATTCTGAAAAACTATAAAAAAAAAATATATATATATATATATATTTAAAAATATTATGAATAATTAGTTGTTTGAGTTGCAGTAGTTTTTTTTTTTTTTTTAATATTTCTACATAGAAAATAGTTTAAACCTCATAGATTTTTTTTTTATTAAATAATTGTTAATGTTTTTTTTTTTTTTGTCATGGTATCCGACATATTAAAAAATTAAAACATAGTTATAGCCTATAATAAAGCTATAAACTATTTTCTACTGCTGCGAGCATTAACAAAACTAAATAGAATATTATAATTGATTACATTTATATACTACATATAGATATAATTTTATTTTTAGATTCTATGTGAAGCAATGATTTTGCTTATTTTACAATGTTGTATTTATTTATTTAATTTTTTTTTTTTTGAAATTTTAAGTCAACCTAAGAACTTTATTTTAATATATTTAAATATTTTTATGCAATCTAAAGAGTGTCTCTGTTTCAACACAAACTTATTTTTCCAATGAAAATTATCCATTAAGATTCTGAGAAGAGTTGATGAAGTATTTAGGCTGATTTCTTCTGTTTCTAGTAGTAAATTTGATGTAATTGGTACGTTTGGGGAACAAAAGTAACAAATTTCCTATAATTTCAGGTAAAGTGAATATAAAGGTCAAAAAGAAAAATAACGAAACAACGAATATATGTACATTTGAATTTATAAAAATATTTAAATATTTACAATCTATTCACTAAAACAATAAATGAATTTGATACAATTTAGAATATTCACATAAATGACTTGTGGAGGAAATTGTTCACTAACAGCATCTCAGTTGTATACATAGACTTCATTTTTACTCAAACAAGTACATTATATGAAATTGTTAATGAGCAATAATAATTATTTACATGTACATAACTTCATAATGTTTTGGATATCTCTATATTCATAAAAAATGTGTGAATTGATTTTCAATTATAAAATTAAATTTATTGTAAACCATCAATTGCCATTTAGAGCTGGTGGTAAACCTATTTTTTTTTTTATTATGTACCAACGTACTTTTTATCAACATGATTATAAGTAACATAATATTTTATATTGTATATTTTCTATTACTCTACAAAATTAACTTAGATAATACAATATAAGTTATGAGTATGCATTATAAAAAAAAATATTTCTAAACGGTGAATTATGCAACACGTAATTATTATTCTAAGTACTAATAATTTTTTACTAAAACATTGAGTAAGTTATTTTTAATGTAAATTATTATTAGAAGAAAATATTATGAAAAATACAAAAAGCGCGCATAAAAATGATAACTAATGAGTTCAGCAAAAATAATTGTTTTCACTATAGCTTTGACTAAAATATATTTATTTTACTTTGTAATTTCTTTTTTATTACAAGATATATAATCGGGAAGTTTTGTATTTTTAATTAGATTATCATGTAAATTAGTCAACAATAATAAAATAACGTTTTATTATTATTATTATTATGTTAGCTGCTGATATGAAATTATGGTTACACCGATGAAAAGTAAACCAAATTTATTATTATGTTGTTATAAAATAAACAATACAAATTGTAATTATTTTTTTTTATATGTACAATAGGTATACGTATATTAAATTATATTATTTTTTTTTTATTAGGGGGTAAATGCTCACGAGGAAGCTCAAGTACAGTATAGTAATACATAATCATAAGATTAATACAATCGCTAATTAATACTTAATAAAAAAGAAAAATTATTTGAATTAGGACAAGTATATAAATAATATAAGATTGAATACAAAATAACTATAGAAGTTAGGTAAAAATAAGTCATAATATATTCGAATAACATATTTACACAAATATACACTGTAAGGTTTAAAAACAAAGGTTGCAGGATCAAATCCCTCAAATCGAACAAATCAAATTTTTCCAACTTATTACATTTTTGAACTATACGATCTGGAGAATTATTAAGACCATAGGTGGTAGGACGTAATGGAATTTCAAACGTGGGACAATGACGCAACTGATATTGGGGTACGTGAAAATTTAATGAGAGAATGATAAGCGTATGTAATTATTGTTTTAAACGATACCAATATTATTTTGATGAATACAGAATAACCAAAGATACATAATTATTATGCTTAAACCGCACCACATTTTCTAATAAAAAAAAATGAAAAAAGTTTTCAACCAGTTTAATAACATTTAATTTTTTGTCGACTTAACTTTAGTTTCTAAGCGATTCAATTATTGAAAAAAATCCACGCGTTTTGTAAAACGTGATTCTAAGCACATAAGTTAGAATTCAAATGCATCAAATTAATAATCGTGGAATATGGATACATAAAGTTGGTACATAGGAACTTTTAAATATTCCTATAAATATTGAAGATCAATAACCGTTTTATTTTTTTCAACATCTTATTATATGGATATTTGGATATTATTACGTAAAAATATTAAGTATATCTAACACGATAAAACATTTAGTTTTAAAGTTATTAAATTTTTTAATTTTATGTATTTAATAATATACATGTTTTTCTCACATATTTGACTAAATAAATGAAAAACCATCTATGATAAGCTTAAAGTTTATTTTTTAAACTCGAAAATACTAGTGTTCGAAATTAATGAAATATATTATACCCAATTACAATTATAAGTTATAACACGATATTTGTCTTAATCAATTCAGAACGCGGAAAATGACACACACACACACACACACACACACACACACACACACACACACACACACACACATATATATATGTATGTAATAATTTCTAAAAACATATTTATAAATGTTATAACAAGAAATGTGTATAATAATTTTCAAAACCCGTGACAGATAGGACGGACTAATTTAATATTAAGGCTACCTTACACAATGTGATCATGAATTAAACTACGTAACATTAAATATTTCGGCCGAATGACCTTTATTTAGATTATTTACAGCTTATAGACATAATTTTTGAAAAATTTAAATTGTTAACTTTTTTTATCCTCTCATGCGCATTAAAATTTTTTTTTGAATGGCATACATAGTAAAGATACATCAAATTTAATCAAAGTAGATACCTACTACAAAATTTTATTGAATTCTTAAAAAATCGATTAACTGATTTGTAGTTTTCAGTTACCATAGCTACCATAATCCACGAATGTTGTGTTTTTGTCCATTGTATTCAAGTATTGTTCTTTAAGTTTTCAGTTTATGAGTTTGAGTGCATGTGTGTAAGTATTTTATACTAAACTACTTTGTTATCGCCAAGTTATGATTGAAAAATGTGATAAAGTTTTACTTTTAGTATTCTTTTTACGCATTTCAGTAACATAATTTTCAATAATTGATATAATCACGATGTGATCACAATAGTTGTATTAGGGAAACTGTTTTTCGTCAGCACAATTTAATATTTTTAACACGTTCAAAGATTTCGAGTGTTTGTATCTTCAAGTTTAGAGAGAAGGAGTAGAAGTACACTAGTATTTAATTTAGATAACTTGGTTTACAGAAAATAGTTTCAACAACTTGTAGCTTAATTTGTGAAACAATTTTGATCATACAACGTTCAATATTAAACAGAACTTAAAACGACAATTATATTTATATATATTAACCTAATATATTTTCTAAAACTTCTCAAACGATATTTTCTTAAGATGAAAATCAAGTGTACACTAGTATAAAAAAAACTCAGATTTATAAAAGTAATCCACCTGTATAGTAGGAATCGAGTACATTTAGCAGAATTACTGTTTATCATGAATTACGGATGTGTATCATAGATAGTATAAGAACGGATAGGACACGCCTATATCATATAGGACCTTTTTTAAAGTTATATACAAAATTATTATATGTAAATATTAATAAGTCGCCAAACTAAACAATATTAATACTGTAAACTGTTATTTTAAATAGAATATAGATCGCTAATTATTACTAATTAATCATTACTATTATTTATTATCATATCAATATTTGCCCCATATAACCTTAAAAATATATCACTAAATTTTCTTGTGATAAGTTTTTATTTCCTATCCATACTTATATTATCTATAATGTGTATAGTTTGAATTTATCAATGATAATAAATTATATTTATTTATTTTTGCAGTTTACGCTTGACATAGGACATTTTATTTTTACACGGTGTATAGACAACTACATGTTAAATTTATAGAAATAAGTGTAACAGATTAGTTTAAAAACTGAACGTCAGTTAAATAAAAATAGAAGAGTCATAGAACTAAATTAAAGATTAATTTAGGTGTATTTTAATGGTTAACTAGGCGTAACATTATATTAATAGGGTGATTTGTATTTTAAAAGATATTTTTCATTTTCCTGTTACTTATATGGCTGATTACACTTATATTGCTAAAATATCATTGTGTAAAGTTAATAATAATATATTATATACGTAATGACAAACAGTTTTAAGATCATCTATTTTATATTTTTTGAATTACAATAAAATGACCTAAATCGTTATTTTCCATAAAAAATGGTTAAATATCGAATTTTGTCAACATTTTAAACGCAAATGTCTACAAAAAAAAAAAAAAAAAGGCGTATATTATGTATAAATATAACTATAGTATTTTTAAATAGCCATAACTTTATATTATAATTTATAACTATTTACTTGCTGTTATTAACGTATACGACAATACAGACGTAAAATGGTATGAAATTCATACTATGAATAGGGCCATCGTATAAAGAGCATGAAATTAATCTAAATATTTTGAAAAGCTGATTGTGTATAGTAAATAACAAAATACGTAGGCGTGAAAACTTTCAAGTCCCCGAGAATATTGCTTTTTTAATTGCAACAAACAAACTTAAACAGTTATTTTTAGTCTAAATATCAAACCTTATAAAAAAGTACTTAAATAAAATATCTTAAAAATATTGTGCCAACGAATTTTCGATATTTATAAACTGTTGTAAGAAAAACGCATGTGGGATCCTGAATTCAATTTTTATGCTTTTTTGGCAGTGATCAAATATTTTAATAACATTTATAGAAAATAAACATAAAAAAGTAGAACATTTCAAACATTTATAAATTTTTTGAAAATAGCTAAAATATATTGAACATTTTACCATGCATAGACTATTAAAATATAAATATTTTGTTAAAAGTTTAAGTTATTCGTTTTTGATTTTCATCAAAATAACAAAATCAGATTTGTCAACAATTAATATTGCATACATTTTTCCGTAATTTATTCCGTAAGTTTTCGTGATTATTAATACAAATATGTAAATATTTTACTTTTGATCCAAATCAGGTACTAATAATAACTATATCCAATTTGCTACCAGAAACCACCCTCAAAATTGAAGATTGATGCGTTTGCTTTTTTTTTCTCAATAAGATGATGACAGATAATTTCTTCGCTACTGATATGCCTAAAATTTAAAATTTAAGTTAAATACATATCATTGTAAAAACAATACATTCGTCGCTCTGCTCAGAATCTAAATTGTAATTTAAGAAAAATGTTTTTAAAACAAATAAATATAATATTATAAAAAAATTATTTTCTGTTCTATTATTATTGTAACAAATATTTTTTATTGGAAGTCAAACAACCGGATTCTGTTGATTATTGTTTGAACGATTTTAAATGTAATTTTTATTCTTTACGTGCCCGAAATTTGAGATTTTTTTTATTGAATACAATATATTTTAAATAGTAATTGTAATTTAAGAGTCAATACAAAGTCTTCCGTGTAACTGATTTGACTAACTAATACACCAAGCAATAAATTATTTTTAAATATACGCACAATGATATTATCTTGTTGATATTTTTAAACTTAATAAATTGTAAACAATGGCAATTTGTTTATTGTTCGGTATAATATTTAACCTGAAATATGTACAAAAACATTCCGATACATAATTACGAAAAATATTATGATCGTGGTAATTTTAATACCAAGCTAGTAAATAAAAAATGTTTCATAAATGTATTTAAAGTAAACATTATAATATTATCATAACAATTAATCGACTCAGCAGTAATCGAAGTATTAAAATCAATATAAAATGCTGTTTAATATGTTTGACTTTAAGTAGTATATTTTTAATTTTGATATATTAATCTAAAAAAATATTATATTATATTGAAGTTTTGCCACTGTTTTATAATGTCCCATATTCGTAGAATATTCTTCCGAAATTCAAACTTGTATATTGGATTCTGAAAAGAGTGAAGCGATTTATGAATTTGTTTTTCAATTATGTAACGTACAGTACATGACAATATTAATAACCGTAAAGATTTGACATTTTTACCAAATATTTATATTAGTATTTGCTAATCATGACTCATGATATTATTTTCAAAAAATGTTTGAACTGTTAAAAGGCATTTTAAATGTTCTTCTTTCTGGAGTATTTTTTTTTTTTTGATTCATTTTTTATATTATAAAATTGTTGTTTTTAAGTTACAAAACATAAAAATGTTATACAAGGTTCCGTGAGAGTTATTTTAACAATAATAAAGAATAAATAAATTAAAACGTATAGTCACATTTTTTTTTTTTTTTTTTAATCGTTTAAAGTTCAAATGTTGACGAAATTTGTATTAAATTATTTTAATATTTTACGATATTATGATAATTAATTTTTATATTTCACAATAAAAATATTACCTTATTAGTAATTATTGTTCATTTTAGTAGTAGAAAATTTACAGATAAAGTTATTGATTTGCTATTAAATACTAAATAATATGATACAAGATTTAAAACTATTTATTTTAAATAATATATTGAACACATCATATTATAATTTTTCAAAACTTTTGAAGCAGTGATGGTTTTTATTTTATTGATTAATTAAACTTCAGCAGCTAAGGCCATTAGTTTTATTACATTTTTATATTACGTTTTAATATAGCATTAGATGGCATTCTTTTTATATATGTATATTTATGTACATTGAAAGAATTTTAATTGTTAAATTTGATTGCACCAATTAATGTATTGGTATACAATATGATGTTTTTTACTAAAAATTGTATAATAATTATTTACTTCTATGAACTTTTTTTTGCAATCGTTACTAGGTACGTGAAAATAAATTCTACTCTATATATATATATATAATAATTATAATAATGATTAATCACTTTTAAACGAACTATGATCTAAATCGTTTTTCAGTTGTTATAAATCTTTAATGATTAAATATTTAATATTTTTACATTTCACATTATCTTATGTCAAGGTATGTAAAACGATACAGTAGCCAAACACTAATATAAATTTTAGTAATTTTGTCCCTTGCTGTATTGAACTTTAAAATTAATAAATTTACATTATAAAAGTCTTTAATCAATTAAAAAAAAAATATATATATATAAGTGTAATATAAATAATGAATCCTAAAAATATAATTAATAATTTTAAAATCCCTTTACATTTATAATATATTACATTGTTAATTTTAGAATTGAACAAGATTATTGGTATATTATAAATATTTGTATTTTTTATTTTGTTTTTGTTTTTGAAACGTTCAACAAAATATGTTATTATAATTACTAATTCTATATCATTGATTGTAAATTGATTATTATTGATTACTAATTGTTAATTAAAATTTTTAATTTGAATTTTTGATTTTTTGTTGATAATATTGTTTAATATAATTAAAAGATATATTTTGAACAACCACTATTCTAATTTTACAGATGTTTGACCATTAATTATAAACTAACTTTAACTCAAAATTAAAAATATATCATAACATAACATTTAAAAGAAATATAAATTATTTCCTAAGTTTTACAAGTCAACTACTTTATTTTGTGTTATTAATCCAGATAAATTTTCGAAAAATCTTTTTTTAATATATTTTGTAAATAATAAAATTATTATAAAAAAAAAAAAAAAAGGTGTAAGTATAAAGAAAACCCGATTTTAAGTTTGGAAATTAATTTAAATTAACTTAATACAAAAAACCTTTTTTTTATCTGGTGTATATGTCTCAACTAATAAGGTTATTGGAGTTTCTAATAATTAAAAATATTTTTTGTTTGTATAATTATCAATCAGGTCTATAGTTGATTTAATAATATAATATTTTAAAATGTTAATATAATGTATCAAATTTTCAATAATGAAAACTCGTCATTAATTTTCAACGTAGTTCAATTTATTAATAAATATATCACTGAAAAATAAATAAATTATCACTGTTAATACTTTACCTATTTTCATCAGTATTAAAATTGTTAACATTTTTAATTCTAGTTAAAAATTTTTTTTCCATAAAGATAAATACATAGATAAAATCTAACAGTGCTATATTATTTTAATATATTTATTTGTTTTGATAAACTCATTCATACAACACTGTGAATGTTAGTTTGACACCGTTGAAATTTATTTGTGAGTAAAAATATATAATATTTAATAATATTATGTATCTAATCAATATACGTTATATATGTCGTATATTATTAAAGTATACAAATATCTCAACATACATCACCTTTAAACATCATTGTATTTCATTACAGTATTAAACAATTATCTTCAGTAGAACGGAAAAATGAAATTGTTTCATTTTATAACTACAACAACGAGAAAATTATAAAACATAGGTATATAAATTATTCAAGTTTTTGTAATAATTTACATTTACAATAATAAAAGTATTTATTTTGTAATAAATTTGTATTCAAATAATTACTAGGTTACCAACATATATTTTTTTAAATATTAAATAATAAAACGCGGAAAATTGTATTAAATATTTTTTAAAAAAAATGTTTGATATTTGTCATTTTTGTTTTTTATGCACTTATAACAACTTATAACTAAGTATTAAACATTAAATCAATACAGTAATGGAAAAAATATCAAAAAATGACTGCTTGCAGACTTAAAATAATTATTATTCAAAATCTCATCCGACTATTATAAAAACAAAAGTACCTATACATTGTATTATTTGAAACGTCTTACATAAAAATCATTAAAATGTCCATTATTATTGGTAAATTCAATATTTCTGAAAATAAAAGGTGAAATAAAATCCCAAATTAAATTATACATTATTGTATATACAATATTTGTTTGAACAGATTTATAAAAAATCATAGTAAATACTAAGACATTTTTAAATATAAATTATAAGTAGACATTAGAGCAAATGAAAAGGTTTTAAATTTTTTTTTGAAAATTCTTTTAACTGCATCCGGAAAATATTTTTACTTCTTTACAATTATAAATCATCGATATTCAATCAAATAATTAAAAACACAATTTCAACATTATTCAAGCTCAGAAAATCTTATTAAGTTTTATTCAAATCTTTCTAAAAAAGATTTTCCAAGCGTTCGGCAGTTTGCATCCAAGATATATATATATATCGGTACAACTTATATTTATGAGCAAGTATTTTCAACTATAAAAATCAATAAAAGTAAAACTCGGTCTCGCATAACAAATGAACATCTCCATGCCATTATTTGGGTAAATTCAAGCAAATTAGAATCTAATATTGTTGTTATCTTTTCTCACAAAAAAAAAAAAAAAGATAATATGTTTATACTTTGTATTTTTTTTCATTTATATTATTTACAACAATCAATATATTATAATAAAAATTTTAATTTATCAGTGTATCTTTATTAAGATGTACCTACAATTTAAATATAATATTCAATAAAATTTTTAAAAACAGTTTAAGTTCTTCGCCTGCCAAGATTTTTTTTTTTATGGCCTTTGGTCACAAAAGATTGGTCACCACTATTTTAGTGGTTAAAAAATAAAAAATATTGAATTATTAGTTTACTCGAAAATCACTGACCATGTCCACCCCATATTTTTATCTTACTATGTTTTATAATGATTTGGAATATTATCAATACAAACAATCTAATTACCGTTCAAAATATACATTGAAGAAAACCGTAAAATCCAGCGCTATGTTATGCTTTTACTTTTTTATGTACCTTCATTTATAAAAGTCATATTAATTGTTGTATACCTACATATATTAATTGTGTAGTTTGTCATTAGTAACTATAGCTGGAGATGGCTACTATGTAACTACTGATACTAATCATAACTGCAACATAACAATTTTTTTTATAATAATTGCAGTGTTTGTTTATGTTTCCAAAACATATTTCCAAATATATCCCAAGCTAATTAATATACATAATATAACCTATGTGGGTGAAGCCTCTCAAACTCTTTCTATAACACTCTAAAACATATTACCCAAACTAACATACATTTAATAACTTTCTAAAAAGGTATTACTTAAAAAATTACAATTATGATCGTGCGTAAGAGGTTATCTTTTGCAGGTAACTAATACTAGAATTTTTTTATCAGTTGGTCAATAATGAAAATTAGTCTTAACTATTTTAATAAAATTAGTTATTTATGTTGTATCGATAATATACTGTCATATATATTTTTAACTAACACCACAAAAAATGCCTAACCTGCTTTCAACAGAATTAAAAAAAACCACGTGACATTGTAAATAAACATTTTTTATTCGCTTAATGTTATAAACTCTATAAATGAGAATATTATTAGTTTAAACTTCTTGTCTTTTATAGGACAAATATTCTTAAATGTTTCTTTAATACCTAACCTTTAATAGCGTCTACTTATTATCACTTTATACCTGAATAGTAAAAGCAATTGTTATATAATTTCCATGTATTACAGTATCAAATAGCAATAATCACACAAACCTTGTAATGGTTTCTTTTTTTATGTATAAAAAAAAAATCATTTACTTAGTAATTTTTAATTGTTATCATATGCGTTGTAAAATTAGGAGTGCACTAAACATTTGAACATTTAGTTGAAGTACTCAGTCTCACTGTATTCTCTCCACTAAGTCAAGTACTGGGTACCTACGTAATTTTCTACAGGAAATTACTACCTAAAGTAATATTCCAAAAAGGTACATTTGATAGCTCAAATTACAACACGCAAAAATTCCAAACCCGATTTATTTTTTTATAAATGTATTAAGAAATCGATAAGTTGTAGATTTTTAAAAATACCAACAAAAATCTTTCCAAAAAAAAAAAAAAAAAAAAATACTTCTCTCTTAGATTTTTTTATACAATTATCAAATAATGCAATAGAGCCCATTTTTATTCTTTCATTTAATTTAAGCTGAACGCTTTCGCCACAGACAACACAATACTCCATCAAAATATATTTAACGGCTCTGTAAAAAAAAAGCACCACGCGCTTATAACAGAACTATTATTTTTTTAGAAAACAAATATAAGTTATTACTTATTAGTTATTACTACCCACTATTAAAATGTTTTTATGAGTTCCATTATAGATATAATAAAACAAAAACATGCATGTAGTCAACGTAATTCATATATATTATGTAACCACAATCTTATTAAAACGAATTATCCGCGATAAATTAGATAATACAGTTACGATTGAAGTATGCAAGTACGTATAATATGAGATTTCACGTACATGGACGATGACGCGACGTTATTACCTACCAAATAGTATTACTTCGTAAACGTTTTATTATTGTCTAACTTAAATAAAATACTCCAACTGTGTTAACATGGCATATTCTTTAAATCATTTTAAACATCTGTGGCACGTGACGTAAAGTTTTCCACTTGCAAAATCTCTTACACAATAAAATATCGATAACAGGTTTCATCTATCAACTTTAAATTGGACTTTTCACGATAGTATATTGCTGCTGGTGGTGTAGGTAAGTGCCATTTACAACACTACTCTATGCATTATAATATTCGTAATACCTACTTGACTCGAAATAGTTGCCGGTGTGTTTATGATATACAGTATAATGTACAACTGAAGTCTGAGGTTGTAGTAGTAATAGTTGGTATCAATGGTATTAGTTGTGGTCGTAACGGAGGTATGGTGAAGTGGTAGTCACAATAATCACCGAACGTTAATAATTAATGACGGTGTCATTAAAAGCCTGTGACGGTCGGCTGGTCGATTAAACCAGGTTCCAATTAGTATCTGCTACCGGCACAATGTCGTGATTGATAACTGCATGGGGATGTTCGAAGGAGCTTTAGTTGTACGAGCGACCGACAAAAGAGCTGATTAATAATTATACGTCTCGGATAGCCGATCAATCATAATAATATGCGACAGGCCACTTCGGCGGGACACGCGGATTTATAGACGTTTTAGCACTTTATCACCTTCAAGTCCCGTATGGCCATATGATAAACGCTTTTTTGAGAATTATGTTTACATGATTTTGTCCCTTTTAACGCATTGCTAAATAATTACGATTTCGTCACGGTTTCCACAAACATTTTTATGCGCTCGATCGTGAAAGTTTGGACTTATAAATCAATATCGTTGAAAATAAAAATGCATCTGAAGAGTGTCGCGGATAAAGTTTTATGAGACGACCCGTTTAGTAAAATCAATAAAAAAAAAACTATTTATACCTGTTTATACTGTCATGGCCAAAGACCACAAAGCGTGTTGTAGACGCGACGGCGCGATTACAATTGTACGTATTACGTGTACTACCTGCCGCCTAGCTATGGCCGTATACGCGTGCGTGTGGGTACGTGTACTATGATGTACACAATATTATCTAATGTGTACAAAGACGTACCTATCCAGTTATAAGATTGCTTTTTGAGGGACAATCGATTATATAATATGTGCGAACAAAAAAGGGATTTTACCCACCGGCAGTCGGCACGGAATTGCGATTGAATCCGAACGAAATGTGCTTTACGCCTCGGTGCTCGCCGGTGCGATGCAATCGGGTTTTATTAAATATCGTATTATATTGTTGTATTATGTAATATTATTGTCGCGCACAATAACAATACGAAACGGCGGCGTGCCGGTGTCATGCGTGTGTGCCAACCCGCAGAGATTACAATAGTCGATGTTTTGTGTACGGGGCACGAGATAACTAATAATACGCAACGTGCATTTGGATCGTATATTATATGACTCCCATATATACGCATATTATTATTGCTACAGCGAGCCAATGCTCGTTGGGCTTATTCGTTTAAGAAAGAAAATTGTTTTTTTTTCCTACGTTCAGATGAACACACACACACACACACACACTAAACAAGATATCCGATATGATCGGCCATACTGTTATATTAATAATACTAATTTTTACTTTTCCGTCCGAACTGCGTCCAAGCCAAAATTGTTGATTTTCACATCCGACGAACAGTCCGGATGACACGCCGCTTGTCAGTCGTCCACAAGTTTGATTTCTACACAATGAAATTTTAATTATAATTGAGTTTGTTTTAAGTTTGTTGTATGTTTTTTCAGTAATGTTTTTTTCTTATCGAGTGATAGTTGAGTCGTACAGTAGCATAAAATCAATCACAAAAACAAATTTAATTTAAAGTAATTGTTTCTTAAGCGTACTTTTTCATTGACGATTCTTTTTCGATCATATTACTATTGGATATACGTAAATATTTTAAATAAAATTGATTTAAAAGTCAAAAATATATTTGTTTGTTTTATTTTGTGTATGAGAATGGTAATTTCCGTAGTATTTCATTATACTTGCATTAAAAATTTATATAGGAAACAGTAAAATTCAATAAACTATAGGCATATGATATAAAAACAAAAATATGGTCTAATATAATTTTTATTATAAAAAATATACAGTTTTTTTTTCGTCTGGTAAATATCCAAAATAATAATATAGTATTATTCGATAACTTAATAATCATTTTAAATGCTTATGGTTAGACAATGAATTAATACTGTCGATACTCCCGAAGTCGCGACAGTTTATAATATATTTTATATAACTATAATAGTAGGTACTTGCATTGCGATAATACATCATGACCATAGACATATTAATAAATGGACTGCGCCAACTACACACCCTACCTATATTACTATGAGACCAACATTGTTAGAAAGAGATCAAAGATATTATACATATATATATATATATATATATATATATATATATATATATATATATATATATATATATAAAATAGATAAAGTATGGTTTAAGAAAATCATAAGAGAAAAAAATTAGATATGATGGAATGATAAGCAAAATTTGGTGATGATAACAAATAGACATATTAATTTATTAACATAACTTTATTAATATGTTTATGTGATAACATAATAATTAATTTGTCTATGAATGATATTATAAAATAATAAAATATAACATTGTTTTATTCTTCCTGAAAACTTTTCTTTATAGGTTTTAATTACACGCTGAAGAACCATTTTAAGTTAAAAATTAAAATATTAAAAAATGTTCACATAGAATATTTTAAAAAAACTGTCAAATAATCAAAATCCAAATTTATTGTTATTTTTAATTTTTGTTATTTACATAAAAAGTTTTAAATTGATTACAATGTTTTTTACTCCATGATATAATTTGTTATTTTATGACCATCTTAAGTTTTATATGCTATCTCTTTCTAACAATGTTGGTATACGAACCTCTCTTTCTATGATCAGTCCATTTATTGATATGTCTATGATCATGACACATGTACCACGTATTCACCACTGAACTGAATATATGAATATACAACTAAATTATATACAATTATATTCAGTTCAGTGGTATTCACGTATGTATCAAAGTGAAGAATTTTTATTCTTATACGTCATTCAAACATTGAATAAATACAATAATATTTTACAAATTAATATTTATACATAACAGCTCTAGATATAATACAATATAATTGTCATAGGAATATTTTTTTTTTTCATAAATTATATTTTAGTCACTTTGTCATAATGTGATTACAACTCATTATCTTAAAAGGTTCTTTTACGTTGTCTTTCTCGCAAAGTTAACAAACAATTTTTTTTTGTTTTTTTTATTGTTTTACTTATGGCAGACTTATGCCTCTAGCTGGTATCGATGTTCGTGACCTAAATTATATCATCATACCTGATGATTGTCCTAACTTTTTTTTATATCCATATTTAGTATCATATCAGTTGCAGAGTTTTAAATATCAAAAAAATCCTATAGCATATTTCTCCAGTCATCAAGCTCTACTGTTTGATGTAATCACTTTATTGAGCTCTTTTCTTTGAGATTCTCCTATTCCAGTTTCATGTTCAAGCGCTGGAGGGAATTCTTACGATCTGTGGCATTTGACTATCGGTTCAATTTTTCTTAACACGACTTCACTCATGTCTTTTTCTGTACGCCTCAAATCTTGCAAACCAAAGGTGACATTCACTATTTCTTCCATCCACAAACTTTTGTTTAACTATATGAGCTGTATCTCTTTTTTTGGCTAAAATTATTTTTAACGTTTCTGCTCGGGTGACCATAATCACCGTATTCTTATTTCTTTCTCCTCTCTTTTTATCAATATCTCGTCTTGTGAAACATTTGTATAAGACCCCACTTTTCATGTTTTTAATTTTGAATTATTTTTATTATTTATATTATTTATTTTGTTTTAAGTTACCACCTGTCAACATAAATAATATAGAAAAAATTGAGACAGGTTTTTAATAAAGTCATTTGAATTAAGTCATTTTTTGTATATAATTTGAAACAAAATTATGAACTTTAAGGAAGTAATGATAAACAATTTATTATTTTAACAAGAGTTTCAACATTTAAATTAAATTATTTTTTCAATTTAAATTAAATAAATCAATTTTAACATTTCTTTTATACTACTAATTATACACTTATTGTGTAAACATAATCATGTTAAAAAGTATTTAGTTAATTTTAAGTTGAAGAATAAAATATCAATATATAATGTTTATATTTACTTGCTCATTCTAACTAGTTAAATTTAATATAAATATGTATGTAATAATAAAATAATGTACGGTAATTGCATTGATAAATTTATATACGTATATAATTAACTTGCCAATCGATCGCATTACTGTAGAAATCTAATAAGTTTATGATATGGAAATGTCTTACTATTTTGTCTAAGTTAAACTTTTTTGAAAGAAACAATAACATATTAACTCAAACGAACATGAATTGTATTAATAGACCTAATAAGAATTCGCTAGGAGGGCCGTCTATATGAATCGTGAGTTTAAAATTTGACTGTAGTAGACTGTAGTAGTAGTAGTTTGATACGATTATTATTTGTCTTTATTGTTTAAAATCGTTACTATTTTATTGAAGTGTATAAACGAGCTATATATATAATAATATAAAAATATTTATAGTCGAACAATTAAATACTATTTATTTATTTTTGTTAAAAAAATTATATTTTAAAAAGATGTCAAAATCGATTTCAAAAATAATCTAGATATTTTTTTTTAAATATTTTAAAACTTGTCTTAATTTCAAATTTAACAAACCTTACTGATTTATATTTTATTTTATGTGACAAGAATTTATTACTTTCAATATATCAATTTTAATTCTGTTTAATTTTCAACGAAAATAATTTTTAAACGACATTAAACATTAATCTACTACCCGGGTAAAACATTTTTATTAAACCAAAAACGAGATTTAATCGTTATACAGTAATAATTTTCATCGCTGAAAAATGCACAGACAAACTAATAAACAATAAACAAATAAATATTCATATTCTGATTAAAAGGCCAGTGGGGTATTTTATCGTTATTAATAACGATGAAATTGCCTTAACATCGAAATCGTGATATATTAATACTGTCGTATATACATACTACATTTTGTTAAATTATTACAACTTCACGGAAACAAATTCTATAATACGGTTGTGTTTATGGAAATATGATTCAAACATAAATTTTCGAATAAACCATTCTACGGACTAGGTACGGAATTGATTATAACTGAGGCTGTTACATTATAAATTAAAATGTACAATTCATACTAATATTGTACTAATGTTTTAGTGTCTCTGTACAAGACGCAATTTCATTTATGATTAATTCTCACACGTTTTATTTTACTTTACGCAACAACAAAAAAATTATAAAAGCCATAATATTATAATAATAATAAAATTAACACATAGTATGTACTATTAAAAAGTCGCATATCTTCGTTGTTATAATATAATATACAACGATGCATAACTTACAACAGCAACTCCAAATTTACCATCAAATCAATCAAGTATCATTGTGGCATTAAGCTGCAGCTACATTCTGAAATGAGGAGAAAAATCAACTCAAGACTTTTGCTAGAATACGTAGGTATTATAATAGTTGAACTATGTAAAATCCACGATGATCCATGGTTATTGCTTTTTGCCGTGGGCGTTGTGGTGGGGGCGGAGGGGTTATAACTGTTTCTGACACTATTCTTTAGTTTCTACGAAAATGGCACGTCATGGTGTCCAAATACACGGGGGGTAGCAAAAGTGTCACGTAAATCATTGGATGCATGGTGGATTTGGATTTTGGGTACTGTGTAACCATATCGAATGTACAAAGTCTCTCGATTCGTTTGACATATATATTATATATACATAATACATATATTATTCGTCTGGACAGTTTTCCGATCCTTTAACATTCTGACTCGTTGGCGAGTTGTAATTCAAGGGAACGATCCCAATATCTCGTGCATTTTATAAAACCTTTACCATCAAATATTTGCATATAAATTTAACACGTGTAATGAGTTCCTTTTATGATGTGTAGGACGTGCTTTTAACCAATAGAGAAGTTTTAAATTATTTTACTTTGTACTCAATTTTACCTACCATATGTCTCTATGTATTTGTAGTAGGTATAGAGAACATCTGAAAAATAATAACTATTATTTGAACATAATATTCTAACTCTTATTCTCAAACATTTTGCATGTCGTTACAAAATATTAATTTCACCAACTCCGTTTCTACTCGTCAATTATGTGTTCAATCGATAATCAATATAGTGTATTAGCTATTAGCTATCTTCGCAATAAAATTGTTTCAATTATTTATTTAGATATCTTTTGTTTATATAACGTTTTTTTAATGTTCTAACGGTTTCCAATTTAACGTATTCAAATTTAGCATTTTTAGTGAGCACTGATATTTTCATCCAATTAACTAAAATTTGTGTCAGAGTGGCGCAGTGGTCACGCAGTTAACCGCGACTCTCGCAGTCATCGGTTCGATCATAGCAAAGTGCAAAAAATTTATGTGGTTCTACGCAATCGCCATTTTTCCGTACTGGCGTCCGGTTTCCAACTAGGTCCCACTCCACTGGGAGTGAAAACCGAACATTTCTCCTCTTGGAGAAAAGGGGTAGTACCATGCATATAGTGATGTATACATAGATAAATAGATCACATGATTCCCCTATCTACCCACTTATGATAAGCATTGACGTTCGTCAAGGTGTTCACCTTGAGGTCGTTTCAATGAACATTAGAAAAAAAAATTAACTGAAAATTGTAATAGTAAAAAATCGATGATAAAAATTGAGAACTGCAACAAACATGTATTACCTACTATAAATTTGTGTCATAGAGTTTCACACAATAAGTATTTATTATTGTTTAATTTAACTTTAAACTTCCATTACCATGATTAATCACTCACATCAATTTTAATTAGAACACAACTTTTAGTTGATTGTGAAAATAAGTATCAATCACATTATGTTTTCATTCCGTATATATATAAACTATTGTACAGTGTCCACAGCAGAGCCGTAAATACAGGACACAAATTAAAACAAGATACAGATGTGATCGTACTTATTGGTATAGGTATTAGGTTCAAATTGAAGAATTTATATTTCAATTCACAATACTAATATTATGTTGTTCATTATAAATTCTGACATACATAATGTATTATTTTAACCATTAAAATATGTACATGGCAGAAAGTGTTTACATGTAATAGACATTGTGTTATAAAGATCGACGAATAATCAAAAATTAATCGAAACGGATAGAAATGAACCATTCGTTAACATCTGGGCGTGAGGTCAGCGTTTTTATCGACTAGCACACCAAAATATAAAGTCATATCACAACAAAAACCAAGTTACAGTGCCTACCTATTTAAACATTACAGCAATAGGTTTTAATTGAATCAATTTCATTGAATGACACACATAATGAATAATGATATAACCGTAAAAATATTTTAATTTATAAATTTTTTAGAAATTATTTAATGTACGTAACTATAATTTTTTATAACATACCTACCTACACTTTGTCGTAAAAGATATTATGATTTCAAAACAAACTTAGCTTGATACTCTTAAAATATTTAATTTAATCATTTTGTAGATAGATAAACAGTAATTTGTGTACATGTGATGTGGCAAGGTGTACTTGTGATGTGGCAAAGAAATCACACCCTTAACTAACAATATTATTTTGAAAAATTACTGAAAAGCTCACATTAGAGTTATTGAATTTTAGCAATTTATAAAAAAAATTTCAAAAAGTTTTCCCATGGAATTTATAAAACACGCTTAAATTTATTAAATAGTTACATTTTATTTAAATATTAAATTTGTTAGAAAAGTGACCGTTTAAAAAATACATAAAATTAAACACAATATAAAACATCAAACATTTTTTTTTTTTTTTTACAATTATAAACATAAAAAAAAATATATTTTAAGCCTCACGCTAATAACTTTTGCAACAAAATCGGATAACAATATTTTTAAAATAATTTTGAATCGCAATTTGACTTACATCAGCTCACTGTTCAGTGAATGAGACAAGCATATTAAGCGTACGTGTATTATTATAGGAACCGTATATTAGGTATTTAGTACATTAACACAACCCTTTGAAGTGTATAAAAGGAAAAAAAGTCGTGAAATTATTCTCGGCGTGAAAATATTTCGTAAAAGAAGAACATTTTTAAACATATTTCTGTGTGCCAAAAAATAATGTCGTTTGGGCTATTTTTTTTTTTTATTTTTTGTTCGTTCTATATGGCTGAGAGTGAAAACTTCATCGCAATATCTGCTCCGGAGGTGTGTGGATCGGAAAAATAAAAACAATAAAAAAAAAAAAAAACACAAAACACAAAACCTCTCTTTGATTGCAATCGTCATCGCGGCCATGATCACCACGACGGTCGTCATCGAAAGCTTTATCAACCGCGTCGGCGAATTCCCCGGCGATAAATTATACAACAGGGACATCAACCACTCGACGCATTTCCAGCACAAGGGGACGGCATCGATCGGTTTCGCTTCGATTGACGCGATACGCACACGACTGGCTGAACACGCATTCCGTCGGCCGTCCGTGCGAAGGGCTTTGTCACTCCGGCCGTTTAACCCCGTCTGCGTTAAAATGATATAATAATGATCGATCTGTACCATCGAAATCGGTTTTGTCGACACCGTGTAACGTATTAATCATCGCAGAAAGGTCCTAACCATGTCCGGCGATGAGATGCGCCTGTCGCGAGCATCCCGCCGCGAGCACATTTTTTATAAGTACGACTTCCTATATTATCATATATATATATATTTTACACTTCCAAATAATTCGTATGATATATATATATATATATATATACCGTATACACGAGTGGCGTGTAGGTGTATATTTTATTTATAATAGTATTATTTGGATGACGATCACAATGCATCGATTACAATACGACTGTGAACCCCCAAAAGGAACGAGTGTCAAACGGATAATAATATGATTGTTAGGTAAACTATATTTTTACGTAATACAACATTCTAACGCTCAGATCTGTACGAAAATCCATAAACAAGACTCCGGTGACAGGTTTCCGTTTTTATGTTTCACCTCTGAATAATATTATTGATCGTATGTGAGATGAACGTATCGTTGCTATGAAGCGTAGAACTGAATGTAGGTATTTATACAACCAAAGTATGTATTTATTACATCTAAATATGAGCTAAAAAGCTTAAAATATGTAATATTCATTTTTTAAAAATCAATATATTAATTAAAATAACCAATATTTAATAGCAATGTGCGAATCCCACGACTTGTATTTATTTCACAGTTTATCGTTCACAAATATTATTACTTTATTATATTTTTCAAAAAATAATCAAACAATAGTGCTTGTTAGGTCATTTACTGTCCATCCCGAATCCATCTTATGAATTCAACTAACAAACAAACTAATAACAATATCCATACACCGTATACATTATATATTTATATATTTTAAATTGAATCGAAGCATAATATATGACCCAAACAAAGTTTTGCCTATATAAATAACTGCCTTGTGTGTAATTAACAATAGAACAACAATATTTGTAGTTATCATGAGTTTCAAAATTCAATAGGAGACTAAATCCTTATTATTTTTTAATTTTTACATTTTATAATATATCCAAAATAAGGACACATATACATCTACTTCTGAAAAACTGCACTCGTGTTTAAATTTTTGTCACCCAATAACTATTTTATATTCTAATGAGACTCTCAATAAAGGTTAAGTAAAAACAATACCTTTAACTGTAAATGTATCTTATAATTTTGACTTTTACTGGGCTAAGATGGTTAGAGAACATTAAAAAAAATAATGACAATAAGATAGATTAAAAAAAATTTCAGTTAAATATACCTGTATTATTATAAGGAAATGAGAAAATAAGAAAATGAAAGAAGTAGTAGTTAGCACCTATCGGTCATTAAAAGGCATATGAGTCATGTGAAGTGAATATATTATGAATGGTTATGTCATATGATTATTGATAAACATAAGAGGAAATTACCCAACTTACGTATTATATATGTGGATAAGCAGATAATAAAAAATAGAACTTAATTTTTCTGAGCCAAATTTTAAATATAACAGTAATTTACCGATAGTATTTCAGTAATTTAAATTTAAATTTTGAAATGTTTTCATATTATTTTTTTTTTAATCGTTCTTAAACGAAAATATATGATGTACTATTATTTTTTCAATAACAGAGAAATCCACTTAATGTGATCATTGTAGGTTAAAATAATCAACCATATATATAATATGTATCAAAAAAGAAAAAGTCGAACAAAACCATTTGTTTCTAAGTTTAAATTAACCTTATATTAGAATCATTGTGTACCGGATAATTGAATCACTTAAATAAACATTTTTTTTTTTTTAAATTGACATATGACGTGTAACTTACGGTTTAATTTTGACGCTTATTAGTGTATTTACCGCCGTACTTAGAGAATTTGGTGGTTAGAGCTATACAGTCTGTGCTACATCCACCACAAAAAATAAAATTTGTTATAATGCCATAGCGTCATAACTATATTTTTTTTCTTTCTAAATTCACACATTTAATGAATATGACTTATAAAAAAATTATTATTTTATTTAACTTTAAAGCAATTACAAAATAAAAATATAGGTTTTAATAATATATTGAAAGCTAAGTTAAAAATGTATTTTATCTTCTTTAGTATTGACTAAGTCATTTATTGCTTCTTGGTATTCTAAAGATACTGGTATTTTAGATTCTATAGATAATCATGTCAATGCTAAAAAACAATCTTATGACATTGTAGATCTAAGATAACTTTTTAAAGAATTTAATGACAATAAACGTTCTAAACTATAATTCGTTAAATGAATTGATAAAACTATATGCAATGCAACTTACATGAAAAGATAAACCATTTTCAGCTTATTTTTACTAATGATTTGGAGCATTTCTATTGTTTTCGTTGTTTTATTGACATTAATATTTTGTATGTGTCCTTAAAATTGTACACATTCATCAACAACAATGGGTGTTAGATAACTATAGAAAATTTTATTACGTCATTTTTCTGCACTTTTTTCTTCAAATGGGGTAATTTAATTAAGCCTAAAAAACTCAAATTTGATTTTTTTTCTTTTTTATGTATTTGAATCTAAGTATAACAAAATATGTGAAGATTACCAAATAATTTTCTAATTTTGTAAATAGTGCTTCTCTATTCTCTTTGTTTTCATTTATACACAATTAGGTTATTTTTTTCCTGTTTGGCTTTCACAATAATCACATAACCCAGGTTATTTTCAATATAAGCAGAGCAATCATTACATAAAAAATTATTGACTTTTTTTAATTTTTTTTTTTTTATGGTTTTAAGTTAAGTATTACAAAACAATATATTTTTTTATTTTTAATTGTATTTTTTCATAATTTTTTAAGTTTTTAATTTATTTGAAAAACAACATATAGTTTTTACTTCATATTCCAAAAGCAAAAAATTTTTCTAATTATTTCAATACATAAAAATAGAATTTCGGATAAGTGGTTTTTGAGATATAAATATTTAAAGTATTAATAAACACGATGCAGTGATACGCGGTTACCCTGTAAAATGTTGGTCCACTATTCTGCCCATCTAAATTTAAAATACTTATAACTCATAAACTACTTGTCGAAAATTCGATTTTAATGTTTTTAAATACTAAAAAAAATATTTTGCTTTGGAATATGAAATCAAAATTTGATTAAATCTGTATGTCGTCAATAAAAAAAAGTAAAAAACATAAAAAAATATAAAACTAAAAATATGAAATAAAAATAATTTCATTAAAAAAATGTTGTTTTGTAATAACTTAAAACCATTTATGAATTTTTTTTTTTTTTAAGTCAATTGTTTTCGATATAATAAGTGTTTTACGTAAAATGAATCGCCTTGTATATATCCCGCCCTCCATTTAATCATAAATATGTTGTTTCTCGGGGCAATGAGGTTCCAAAGCCCCATTTAAATAAGTCACTCAATATATCATTGTAAGTTTATAACATGTTTGCAAAATAGCCATAATAACTACAAAAATTTCCCGGCGTAAATTAAACAACACTTTAAATAAGTAATAATAAGGGCCTTTAAAAGTGTGACAATATAGGAAGATTTCAATTGTTCCAAACGTTTAGGCATTATTATTTAATTTCATAATCAAATTAAAATTATTATGTTTATATATATATATGTGTGTGTGTTATGATTTTAGGCTAATTTAGAAAATAAAAAATGTGATGCTTATATCCTATAAGTTATTTATTGATTACAATTATTTTTTAATTATATGTAGGTATAATATTTTTATTGTTATTCATTTTATTTTATCTTATATTATATTATCATCAAAAAATGCCACTGTATAGAACCAATTGGTTGATTTAATTAAAATTAATCTTCCTTTGTTATTGAAATTCTTAAAATATTAAATATCTTTGTTAAACAGGATCTTAAAATATTTTGAAACGTTATTTGCATGTTATATACCTATTCAACATTAGTCTTTGAATACTTATTACATAACTATACTGTGTTATGTATAAACTAATATAAATAATAATACCACAAACATCCAATTTAATTTAAATTAAAACATAATTAATTCTCTCTTTAGATATTTATTTAAATCCATTTCTTGAATTTAAAAAAGAGAAGTGTAAATACCTTATGCACGTAAAGAGTAATTTCTTGGTTTGTGTAGATATTATAAAACTTCAACCGAGATATTATTTATTTCAAATAAAATAATAAATTTGTAATTTAGATTATATTTCACATATTTCAAATATTTTTTTTTAATAGTGTTTACTAACTAAAAATAAATATTTAAGTATTTTGAGATATTGCTAAGAATTTGTATTAAGATAGTATAATTGGTTTAGATCTACAATCACTTAAACAACTTCTAAAATATTCAAAATTTTGTATTTCAATTATAACTTAAAATCATATTATTTTTAACAAATTAAATTAAAACTAATGGATCATCATTAATTTCTGTAATTCAGTTAAGATGTATTATGTTTAGATCAAAAATGTTTTCATGTATTTTCTATACTAATAATGTATTGTTTTAGATTTTTTAAGATATTTATTTTTCTTAAAATTAAAATACAACATTTATTTTATATCGTTGTTTGTAATTTTGATAAAATTTTCACAAACATACAATTAGATGATTATTCTGTAGTGATTGTCATTAGCTTTTTAGAGTCTACTGAGGAAAGAGAAACATTATTTCGAAAAAAAAACCCTGCAAAAAACTGTCTATATAGCTAAGAGAACAGTATTTAATATTTTTGCATATGATTAACTTTTCTTAACTATAAAATAATAAATTATTATGACGTTCATAATTCTAAACTAACACCATTGTTATTTTCAACGTACAGATTTTAAATCGAAGAGAATACTTCTTCAATCAATCTTGGTATATCCAAAGTAGATTTGGAATTCTCTGTTTATATAGAAATGTATCGATACTTCTATCGATAAGTTTTATTTTAGATATTATACATTCATATTAAATATTAAATTTTAATAATTTTATATTTATAAAAATATATCTGAAATATATAATCCTAAATTGTTTAGCAACACGATAACTTGATATTTTCTATAACATTTCACTGTTCACTTAACAGCGTGACATTCATTAAAGCTAAATCAACGGATACAAATGTATTGACTTTGTATTCATATGTTAAGTGTTATAACGTTTCTCTCTCTAATCTCTATTTAGTAAATAGTTGCAGTCACTGAGCTTAATTTTAATTACACTATCAAATTTCATATCATATTTGTTTGTTATATAAATATATATTATATATAATGATATTATGATAGATAATATAATATTTGATTGTAAAAATAACCCTTATCATAGTTTATTAATATTTGTTTATATTAAAGACAGTATATATATTAATATGACTATGTCTTTAAAAATATACTTATTAGATTTTTCGGTATCTTGATATACTGATACCTACCTATATTATAGTTTTATATTTATTTTGATTTCAACTAGGTATAATATAACTTGGTAACTTTTCCCATTTGATTTATGGTTGACTGAGCACTTTTTTACCAAGTACTTTACAGTTACTGTTGTGATTTGTCTCTGTATCAAAGTCACTTTTACAGTTTTATTTACTTTTTTGGATACTGTATTTTTCGTGGTTTAATATCGCTCTTACGAATAATTAATAAACAAACCACTTAGAACTTCTTGGTATTTTCTATTACAAACATTTAAAAATACTTTCGTCCCATTACTTGATAGTAGGGAACTACCAAGTACGTTTTAAAACATAACTCATAAAGGTTTACTTCAAACAGTTAATTGCTATGTACTAATGGGTTTAAATTTAACTACGGTAATCAAATTGCTTATTTATTATAAACCCTATAATAGGCAATATAAACATATAAGTAATCGCTACAATGGTTTATTATATATGCCCAACTGTGTGAGTGTGTTCCTGCATGGGTTACAGATAATTGTGGTTTTCATTGTTTAAAATATTTGAATTTATTCGTTTTAGTAATATACTCCTGACGAAAAAAAAAATCTAACCAAGTACTATTTTTATGAATTTATACAGTTTGTAAGATAAATAACAATCGTAATTATTTTATATAACGGCGTTTGATGATTAAATGTTTTAAAAATGGTCGTTGGCAATGGGTATTGTTGCAATAAAAATTTGGATCGGGCACAGGCAATATTTGTAAAACGTTAACGTTAAGCATTGACCTCAAAATGAAACTCAAAGAGAACATTTTACATACAAGGGTACATACACCGGGGAATATAAATCTAATTTTTAAGTCTCATAGGAATATTCGGTCGAGTTGTTTGTATAGATTGCATTATTCACTGTGGCGGCTCCTCATTGCATTTTTTCCGATGATATATTTTACACAATAAAACCCGTTATGACCTAGAACCGTTGAAATTTAAAGTAAAAATGCGTTTAATCAAAAAGAACAATAAAGAAATGAAAAATAAAATAACAGTCTTGGTGTAATTTAAAACAAAAGCAATTTCACTTTTTTTATAAATGCAAATAATCTCTTCATAATTTCGAAAATAAAACATTTTTCTTAAGTTCAATATTAATATACTGATCATAATAATATCAATCATTTTTCAATCCTAACTACTCACTAAGTTTTCAACAAGTATAAATTATAACGTAGGTAAGCAATAAAATACTCAATTTTATTCGATGTTCGAACATAACGTGCAAATAAATTCAGATTTGTATTTAAAACATTATATCGCGTTAGTACAACATCACTATTATTATCGTTATTGTTTGCTTATTTAAAAATAATGATAATTTATTTTTGTTTTTTATTCACTTGCAAACATATACATTTACAACCGTACTTATATATTTTTAGTGCGGGCCTTATCTAAAGTTAAACTATAAAACAATTTATGGATAAATGCACATTGTTAGATAATCACATTAAGCGGCAACTCATACATTTTTTTAAATACAACTAAATCCACGAAATTGAAATCATTTACATACATATCTACGAGTATGGATACATGACATAGAATATATGATGTATATTTAACAATGTTGATGTATGAAAATGATAGTATATTTTGCTAAATGTTATCATATGGTGTGTGCAATGAAATAACAACAACGTATTGAGTAGAAACTGTAAAATTTAATTTAATTTCACATATTATAAAATTGAATTGAGTTGTTTTAGTATCTAACGGGGATGAAACAAAAACGCCGTACGTAATCTTTATTTTTATTTACGTTTAGTACTGACTTCCATAAGTTATTTACGCAAAATAAAATGTATTAAGATTATATATAATCATATATATTAAAATAATATATATTATATATTATTTTGTTTTATACAATTATTTAAATTGTCGGTTAATTTTAGATGAGTTTATAAACGCTAACCAAACTCTAATCATCTCGACTTAGATCCAACGGGATCAAAAAGAGAAGATCGACGTACGTACATTGTACAGTGATTATTGTACAGCAACAATCGAACTGTCTACCGAAGTAATTTTCACTAAATGTAGCAAGTAGGACACATTTTAACCGTTCTAAGTTAACCTACTATTTTTATTAATTATATAAGGCAATCTAGTAAACTGTAATGCGTACAAACACCTCTTTAATCCACTATCCCAGACACTGGTATATAAATGTGGTTGCAGTTACCCCGAGTCGTTATCTTATGACCTGCCGGGTTATTAGCTACATCCATGCGTCACGAGTTGGAATTGGTCCTTTGATAATATTACCAAGTAACAACAAACTGTTTTGCAAAATGTAAATCAAACTTTCGATTTAATCAACTTAAAAGTTAAATAATTGTTAATAGACTTTAAATTAACTATTAAGGAGAATATTGAACACGTGTTTATCTATCATAAAAATATAATAGATTTTTTCATTAATTGATTTAGATTTTAAATATTATATCAACGTAAATTTAATCCAAAAAACGAGTATGAAAATATTTAAAGTATTAAATCATCTGGTTTTTGGATTTAATGGTATAATTACATTAAAAATTATAATAGTATAAAATGTAGTGGAAGGCGTCTTAAAGTCTTATGTATAATTAAACTATTGAGTAATTGCTATCGTCCAAATTGTTATATTATGATTTAATTTATTTTAAGGAATATTATTTATTTAGTTTGGATGTCGGTAGGTATATAACTTGATTAAATAGACTAAATAATGTAATTATGAACCAAATTAAACGAACGATAATTTAATAAATATATTTGATGGGCAATCTGCGTTTTGTTCGTTAGATAGGGACGGATTTTAGATTGAATTATATGTAGATAATTTATCACTGTTTTTATTTTTAACCTAAATAATTTGTATATGAATCGCTATGAGTTAATATATTTAAATCTCATCAATATACATTTGTTTTGAGTGCCTATGTAATCCATTGTTGTTATTGAATATTTTAATAAAATCAAAAAAGTTTTTAAACTGTAATCAATATAATATAATAATAATAATAATAATAATAATAATAAAAATACTTATGAAATTGATTTTATAGATGTAATTTAAAACTAATAAATAGTCTAAAAGGATAATATTCGAGAGAAGATTACTTTAACGTTTTTTACAGCATTATATTGATATAAATTCATCATTAAACATAGTTTAAAACCTAAAAAAGATCCTAGAACTTAATATATTTTATTTAGTTTTTATTATGAACGAAATTCCAACCCAAATACTAATAACTTTGAACCGGTATTCGTTAGTTTCTAGTGAAAGGCATAAATACTTTTTCTACGGTACCAAAAAAATGGTTGTGAATTTAAGTATTACTTTGAAGATTAAATAAATCAATTTTCTGTTGTAACTTCAAAGTACTAGCTATAAATACTTCTACACATAGGTATTATTTTTAAGATCTAAAACTTTTTTGAAAACTTTTTAAACCAACTTTAGCAATATTTACAATTATGCAAGTAACAACAGTTTTCAATTAATTGCGATTTATTATTTATTTAATTTATAAAGAAGTGTTACCGTAATGTAATTAAAAATTTGTTATTAACTTGTAAACATCAGTTTCCAAATGAAATTATATTAAAATATCATATTGTTCTACTTTAAGCTATAATAAAGGGTAGTTTGAATTGAATTTGAACATAACTTACATTTAATACCCTTGAATAAAAATATATAAATATACTTAAAAAACAATTTACAATTGTTATTCTATAGTTTGTTGCTTTACACTGTAAAATCTCGTGGCCACTTATTAAGTTATTTTGAATACATAATTTTTGCTATAAACTTTTGTACTAAAATTATAATAATATAATACTTACACGACACGATATAATATTGTTATTACACGGTAACGCCTATGAATAAAGTGCACAACATTGCAAGTATAACACTATTGCATTATAGTATGTACGATAAGGTAGCATATTAAGATTCACATAATAATAATAATAATATTTAAACACCAACAGTCATAGAATTTGATTGAGACCTTGATACAATAAGTCAATATATTATATTCAATAGAAATAGAAAAATAAAAATGTACCAATCTTAAATCGTGTAATATAGAAACCTTTATGATTTTATCGGTTTCAGTTTTCAATAAAATATAATTTCGGTTTCAGCTAATATTATTTTTAACACTTTCTATAAGGTATGCCTTTTATTTAATTTTTAAGAATTAATTACATTTAAAAAAAATTATCATTGTATTAAGGCTCCCGGTACCGGCTATTTATTAAGGAGTAAATTATTGGCAAACTTTTTCACATATTGTTTCGGCGTCGCACGATCTTGTGAACGTGTTAGAATGTAAATGGTTATTAGTGTGAGAGAACCCTTTACTACCCGTATATGAACGACGCGAACGCATTCGCAGGTACATGTCATGGAACTAACAAATAACGAATTATTAGTTGCCCATTTCGACAGACGTAAAGACGTAAATAATTTCATAGAGATATGGATAACTCATTGTCAATTAAATATTTTTAGATAATTTTTATTTTAATTGATACACAACAATATTCTACAGCCCGCATTGAACTCAGATTTTTTATTTTATATTAAATAATGATATAAAATAATTTGCAAAAAAAGCTTAAAATTGTCTTTTTTTAAAGACTTATTTAAAAGTTTGAGATTACAATATTATAAAACTAAGATCGACGAGGGCTGTAGAATATTTCCCTCAATCAGTTTTAAAAAAAAATCAAATTTGAATAATTCTACGAGTCAGGATCATTATTCCTGTAAAGTGTGTTTTTAAAGACAAAATTGCATTGGCATCGGACGCCTTAAGAACCTTTACTTATTGAAGGCCTATTTGAAGTTAAATGCTTTTTAGAATTTAGGTTAAGTTAGGTATATCAGTAATATTATCACTAAAACTATAAAAAAAAATAATATTGTAATCATATGACTATTTATGAAAGTTGCATTGTACTATAGAATTTTGAACATTCTAATAATTCAAAAAATAATACTAGTATATGTATATGACTATCAACAACTAAATTATAATATATATAATATAATACCTATTTTATTAGTTAGTTATAGTAATTCAACTAATATAAAAACATACACGTGCACTACATACGAGTACATTATGAGTAAATTATTTGATTATAGTATTATAAATTTATTAAAGAAGGGGATACAAAATACATAAATAATAAATAATAGTTAATATTTATTATAATGCCTGCGATATGATATAATTATGTACAAAATATGTAAAATATATATTAGTGACTTACTATTGAGAAATCTTTTTTGAAATAATATAAATGTTTAACCTAAAAAGGCGCTCAACACTAACTTGCTTTGCCGGAACAGAGAAAAATGATTTGATAAATTTCTGGAAATTTTAACTCGGAAACATCGACTAGCGATACTATAGGATATTAGCCCAATTATTTATTAATGAATTGTTATTTTTTTTTTTTTTTTTTTTTATTGAGCATAAAAACATCAGCTACTAGGCCATTAGTCGTTGATTTACATTTTTTTTTTTTTTTAAATTTTTGTTAGAGCTTAAATTAAGGTATATAATTTGATTTCTTTTAGGAAGTTAACTATGTTGATGTTTGATTGGAGATCGGGCTGTAGAGCTTCACTTAATTGATGGGGTATATGATGTTTGGATCTTGCGTCTGAGTATTTGAAACAGTCAATAAGTATATGTGTGACAGTGACCTCCACACCACATGATTCGCATGTGGGGGGGTCTTTTCTAGCCATAAGGTGGTTGTGAG
>JACXSJ010000666.1:176200-194713 GCA_014851325.1 Pentalonia nigronervosa | reverse complement strand
GTTTTTGGTCAGATTATTAAGTAATAATTCACAACCTTTTCTTTCTAAATCTCCTTTTACCATACCTTTTTGTACAAGTTTAAAGTCTACTATTTTTATAATAGATAAAAACATAATTAACCAAATAGAGTATTTGTATACGTCTGATGATTGTTGTGTCTACGAAGTTATTTAAATATAAAATTGAATATTATAACAAATATTATAAATAAATAACCAAGACCGCCTCGGTGATTCCTGTACAAAAGTATACGCCGCCGCCGCACCGTGTGATCTTGTGACGTCATGCGGCTATCTCTTTGGCTCTAGCGCCTTAACGAATCGACGTATACAAATTTTAGTACCACCGTTAGTTATAGTAATTAACTAACTATTAATTAAGCCAAAATCATTTTTTTGTTTCATGGTCCTTTAATAAAATATTGGCCTAAAATTGCCGCCCTAGGCAACTGCCTACTTTGCCTGACGCTAAATCCGCCACTGAATCTTATAAATAGTTCAATTGCGTTTTTGATGTAGATTCTAAAAAATAGTTTATAGTTCGTCATAGACGCTTACTTGTTTCTAAGCGCCTTAATAATAATATAAATAATGCGACGAATATATCATTTAAAACATTTTATAGAAAAGAATATAAATCTATATCATATGAGCTCATTTCAATGATGAAAAATCACTTAGACAGTTGCATTAGTACAATTAAACGATAATATAATCTGTTTAATCCCCCTGTATCAAGAAATAACTGAAATTGGAATTCAAAATGCAATGTCATTTTTATCCAAACAATTTGTTGTAGGCCCGTTACATTTACAGGTTGAGTTAGAAGTACTTTACAACCAATACAAAGAAGTTGAAACTGTTTCAGACGAAGTTGCTGTTTTAGAAAAAACAAAAATGCTTCCCGTAGCTAATAGAATGTCTCGTTTACTATGTACAGCTCCAGTAACTGTTGCTGAAAATGAATGTTCATGTAGCAAGTTAAAGTTGGTAAAGAATTACTTAAGTACAACCTAGAGTGACTCCCATTTAAGCGATTTACTGTTACTTTTCTCGGAAAAAGATATAATAGATGATATTAAATTAGATGTTATTGCCAAACAATGATCAATTAAAAAAAAAAAAATAATTTGTATTTAATAACTTTTTGTATCTATTGATTTATTTGTTGTGAGTTCATCTTCCAAAAATCAATTTTATTTTTGTATAAATAACAGTTTTGAATTTTAATATTAACAACACTGACAATATTATTGTCAATTAAAAAATATAAACTTTAAAAATAAAATATTTTTTATACACACATACACATTTTTTTTAACAGTCAGCCAAATAGAATTGGTCGCCTCCACTCTCCTAAAAAAAATATTATCAAAGTTGATAAAATAAACTATTTAGCAAACATAAAATGAATAAGTTTTAAATGATGAAAGTTTATTATTTAAAACTTATTCATTTTATATTTGCTAAATAGTTTACTTTGTATTTAATTTGTGTCATTAAAATAGTTAAAATGAAGCCGCAAGAAATTAAAAAGAAGTATTTTATAGAGTTTGAAAACAAGCAGTATAAATATGTATATCGTAAACAAACACAAAGAAAATGTGACAAGATGGTTTCACATTTTCAATATTGTAAGAAAGTTCCTTCGTCCATTTATAAGACAATACTAGATCAGCTTGATATGTTAGAATTGATCTAATGTTTTAAAATGCTACTCTTAAACTAAACTGAACTACAATATTAAACTATTAATTAAAGATAAAAGTATAGTAATAGTAATTACATTTTTACATATACCTGAAAATACAATTTAAGACCATTTAAAAATTATGTAGTACATTGATGTATTTTATTATTTTAGACACTTATTTTTTAAAACATAAAAATGATCAAAAACAAATTTCAAGTTCCTTGAATAGTACAATTTTATTATAATTATTATTTTAATAATATTTAAAATATCAAAGACCAAAATTCTAATTTAAAACAAGGAAATGTAATATCATTTATGGATGGAATGAATTCAAACGAACAATTAAGAATGTTATTACTTTTAAATTTATATTGATTATCTGTTAATTTACTTAATTTTATAAATCTGAAATTATAAAAATAAAAATTCTAGAATATATAAATTAACTATATACATACAAATACAGGTAGACAACCTATCTATTCAATGCTGGTTTCATTTTTTAATATTTTTGTTTATTTATTAATATGACAATTTATAAAGTCTAATACTCTTATAATAATACTTATAGCTATGAATAATAATTATTAAACGGGTACCAATACGGATATATCTTTATTCTTTATACATAATAATTTTTATCCATTTTTATAAATTGTTATATTAATAAATATACCTAATAACTTTTAATTATATTGTTGAATTTAAATATTTAAATAAAACTAATTATATTGTGTAGATATTAGATAGTAGATATTACCTCATTGTATTGTGAATTAGACATCTGAAATTTGTAAGACTTACTACATTAAAAGCAAAATAAGTAAATATTTAGTGTATATAATTTAGAAAATCCTTTTTTTACATACCAAATAACTTTAAAGATATATTTTCTATTGACTGAATAGGATAATTCATGAAAACTTTTGGCAACAGCTATATATTTGACAGAAACTCCATTTTCCATTGTGAAAAATGATTATTGTATTCAGTTTTTCAAAGCTTTAAAGCCAAGTTTTATTCCTCCATCAAGACATCTTATATCTAACAAACTTCTTAATGATTAATATACACAGATGTTAATTAATGTAAATAAAAAGTTAATGAAGCTTTTGTCTTCAGAATATAAATATATGGATGGAGTAATATCAGGTATATTAATTGATATTATTTTAAATAACTATGTATATCTAATTACATTTTATTATTTATTTTAGAAATGGACCTATTATAAATATTATTAGAAATACAACAGAACCAGTTGCTTATAAATCTTTAAGTACTACTATAAATAGACATACAGCAGAGTATGTAACCAATGTGTCAAGTGTAGTTGTTGACAGTATTGGAAAGTATCGTTGCTTAGGTACTGTATCAGATAATGCAGCTTCTATAAAAAAAGTTTGGACAATTTGAAAGAATGAACCATGTTATAAAGATTTGCCTATAGCATATTCTTCATGCATATGTCATACATTAAACTTACTTGTTCATGATATATTTATATTTAAAAATGTAAGTGCATTATAGAAAATGGCAAAAACCATAGTAAAGATAATTAATAACACACATATTTTAAAATCTACATTTGTTATAATTCAGGTCAAAAAAAGGCATTTTGCTACTTTGGAAAGTCTTTTAAAAACAATGGGGTTTTGCAGCAGTTAGTTTGGTCTGATAATGTCAATGTAACTAAGAAACTAGGAGATGTAAAATGTAATACAAATGCACATTCTTTTGTTTTCATTTTGGCCTGAAATAGATAAAGTATTGGACCTAATATAACCTTTAACTGAATGGATAAAAAAGTTAGAATCTGATAATCCATATATTAGTGATGTATTTTATACATTAAATGACATGTTCTTTCTTGGTATTAAAGTTTCCTAACAGGATTTCTTTCGGATGAGGAAAAAATATCAATACTAGAATCGTTTGAACACAGAAAATGGCTCTTCATGCATGCATTATGCTAGTTCCATACTTGATCTAAGACATATGGGACAACATTTAACACAAAAAAATACTATAGCAGGTGTTGAGTACATTTTTAATGTAGCCACAACAATAATGCCAGAAGAAACTCAACAAATAATGATAAAAGTGGGATAATACTGTTCAAATGAAAGCCTTTGGAGTAATCATTTTGTTTGGTCAACTGAATTAAAAAATAATAATAATACACTACTAGGTACTTTATATAGTTATATATTACATTTATACTATGAACACCCTTCTATCCAGGAAATAATAAAAATAAGCGTTACAATAATTAGAAGTTAATGAAAAAGAAGTGAAGAGTTGCTATGGATGTCCCTATGGTGACATAAAAAAATGATCAAAATTTACGTAAATTTTTCTCGATAAATTACAAAAAAAAAAATTTACATAAATTTGAAATCTCTACCATTTACCATAAAACTCCACATTTGAAACGACTATAACTTCTAAAATAATAGTTTCCTGTAAACGATTTTTACACTATCGTTTTATGCATAAAAAAACAAGTCGTTTTTTAAAAAAAATCGAAAATCATAAGGGAGTCGGTAAAGTGCATTTGTTCCGTAAGTTTATATGAATTTAAAGTACCTGTGCAATAATATTTTATACAATGGTGAGAGTGTACATAGTGGTAACCCTGACATAAAATGTTTGCGTCATCCCGTTTTAATATTGTACATATTATTATATTTGAATACACAGATATGTACAACAAACCGGATAGCCAACTGTTCCATCCGATTACTGTGTTTAGTTGAGGCAGACAACAGCCATTTAATTCGAGTTCACAGTTATGAGCAGTACACTATATAGTACAGTAAACATTCAGCTGTTAATAGTAATAAGTACACAACACAGTCGTAAACAGAACCGACTACAACCGTGGTATACAAGCATAGTTGTTCCATTCACCTCAGTGTATACAAGTGGCAAGCCTTCGGCCTACCTATAACCGGTAACCGTGTGCAGTGTTCGTCGTTACCTTTGGACGTTTAAAAACCTAACCCAACACGCGCCAAAATGTTATACTACATAGTCATTGAGCAAAACCACGTTATCTGTCACCCCGATGGTCCGATCAATTGAATCTACGCCGTTTAGTTTCAGTATTGACTGTTGAACGTATTAACGTGTTGGATTGTCGCCGGCGCATTTCAACTTTTTGCTGACGGTACGTTCGTTTTTATATTAGTTTCGTTAGCAGTCGACTGGTCGTTGATCAGTTTTTATCCGTGAAAATGATGAGCAAAAACAAAGATGTAACCGACAAGATGACCGTCAGACGGAAGGAAAACAAATCCAAAGATTTGTCGCACGTCGAGTTCGAAACCAGTGAAGACATCGAAGCACTGACTTCATTCGATACTATGAAACTCCGATCAGACTTGCTTCGTGGAATATACGCGTATGGTAAGTAGTTTAGAACCAGTAAATGATCATCTCGGATTAACGCCGTTGTGCAATACTATCGTGGTGTATCTACATTTATTGAATTGTGTTCTTTAGGCTTTGAACGTCCGTCCGCCATTCAACAACGAGCCATCAATGCAATGAACCAAGGACGCGATGTCATTGCCCAATCACAATCTGGAACAGGCAAAACGGCTTCTTATGCGATAGCGAGTTTACAGTGCATAGACATCGAATTACGAGATACGCAAGTGTTATGTTTGTCACCGACTCGGGAGCTCGCTGTCCAAATTCAAAAGGTACAAATTATAAATTTATCTTACACCAAAATATTCAATTTATGCATACAGAATTCTATTGTATATGGTTTAACCTAATAAGTCATAATTAAAATGTTGATATATCAATATAGGAATGTACAATACAAATCTCTATACTCTATTATTACTCACAATTATTACATGCAAATGATTGAATAAATATTTTTTTATGTGATTATTACAAGAATATGCACATTTAATTACAAATATATGAGTAGGTACATCTAGGTTTACTCATAATAAAATGTATTTATTATACCCATTTTAGTATTGTATAAGTTCAACAATTATTATTATAAAACAGTTTAAAAACAAGCATTAAAATTAAAGAATCATTAAATTAAAAAAAAAAACAAGATATGTTTAATGTTTCAAATAAATAATAATATTTTGATTTATATTACAATATGTATAATTTTGTAAACAATTAAAATTACTTTTGTTATTAAATCAACTGTAATAAATATAATTATTAGGAGACATTTTTACAAGTTTTACTATTAGCTACAATATTCATAAAATAAAAAAATTAAAATATAGGTACAGAACAATATATAAAATATTCCAAATGATTGTTACCTTAAAACATAATAATTATTAAATAATAGTCAATGAATTTACTGTTAATTATTATTTATTACACTGTTTCCTAATTTTGTGGCTTATTGAATTCAAAAAATCAGGAATATTTATTTTGTGACTTACAAATCTGGTATTATATTAAATATTATATTATCAAAGGTACACATTACATAGAATATGTCAATAACATTTGAAGTTCTTATATCTTATACATTATCGTCAAAATATTAGGAAAGTTAATATTTTATTCCCGGAATTTTTCATCTGCCTTTTTTTTTGTCTACTCAATATAGATAAATGGGACTATCATGAAACGTAATATTGTATGATATGCAATAAAAATATAATAAAATAATCAATGAAATTACCTAAAATGTCCAAATTATCATTAAGTGAAGGTAAAGCATCATCAAATTTTAAAAAAGATTGAGTAAGAAAACCAAAGTTATGTTTAATTTAATCTAAATGATGTTCTTGCTTTGAAATAAATCTTTAGTGGTTTGAATCAATTGTTAAATGTTTGTTGTTTGAAGACATAATCACTGGTTTTAAAATTAGGTTTATCAGCTCAATGTGTATCTTGCTTAGTCCCCTCCCTTGTATAAGTGTGTGTAGGTTGTAAAAGTGAGAATAAGAGTGGAAATAACTATTCAAATTACAACAAGGAACTGCCAAAAATATTTAAATTTTTTTAAATACCATACTATTTTTGTTAAGATTTTCTAACAAAGCATATTGTATTTTAGAATGTTATTTATTTTATAAATAGTAATTGGGAAGTTAGCCGTGTAAACCAAATTTGTACAACAAACTTCCTATGAAATGTACTTCTATGTACTTCCTTATACTTCTCAGTACTTCCATATACTTCTGTAGAATTAATTATACTTTCTTATAATTCCAACTACCAACCTATGTCTGTGTACTCTATATTTCTTTTAGTTTCTCTATGTTTCTCTCTTGGTTTTTACATTATTTCATGGACTTACCGTTTAATTATTTTCCCTATAGGTATTCTCATATATTTTTTAATATTACTTACCTTTTACCAACATTTTTAAATAATAAAATACTGATTGCTCAAAAATATATAATAAAAATAATACTTAATAAACCTAAGACTTTTCATTGAATACAAAATATAAAAAATTGATCCTACTATACACTATATTAATATCACACATTTATATCACAAAAATGCATTTTGCTAGTCTTGTCGCCAAGTTTTTTGAATTTATACTTCAACATTTTTTTACCGGGTTTTTGTAGGTGAAAAGGGCAAATCTATATAGATAGAGTAAAAAAATAAAATAATAGCGTTTGAAAAATTAAACAATGGATATTCACCGATTTTCTCTGGGAATGATTTTCTTATTTTGATGTAATTCAAAAAGGATTAACTGTAGTTATTTGAAATTTTCGCCCAATGTTTAGATCATTATTTTCTATACATCTAAAAAATATTAAGAATATTTTGATAATTTTTGAGCTAAATGTAGGCCTAAGAAATTTTCGGTTTTTTTAAAAATTTTTTTCATAAATATCAACAAAAACTTTTTGTTGGGTCACAATTCTTGAAAATTTATTACAAGGTTCCTCGTAAGTTGATAATATAGCAGATCAAACATATTAAAAATACATAAAAACACAATTTTTTTTTAATCAAATTCATCATTGATAATTTGCAAATTGTTTTGTAGTTAAAAACTTATAAAATGTTTAGTCTTTATAGCCACGAATTCAATATTTTTTCGTGAGTATTTTATAGTGTAACAACAAAAAAAAAAAAGTATTAAAAAAATAATTTTTAATATAGACATTTTAAATTGAGTTTCAAATTAAATTTTAGACATCAAAATATTGAACATTTTCAAATTATTTTATGGTTAAACATTTATAAAATGTTCAATTTTTATAACTATGAATTGAAAATTTAAAACAAGGTTTTTTGTGAGTTGTTTTAAAAATATTTAAAATACAAATGCACATTTTTTTTTTATAAGCATTTAAAGTTCAAATTTTGACCATATTCATCAAAATCTTGAATCTTTGCAAATTATTTAGTAGTTAAAAATGTATAAAGTTATTAGTTTTTATAGCCAAGAATTGAAAATTTAAAACAAATTTTTTTGTAAGTATTTAATAGAGTAATCAAAAAATCAAAAAAAAAAAATATATTAAAAAAATAAATTTTTATAGACATTTGTTCTTTACAAATTTGGTCGAAATTAGAAAAAAATTATTTAAAAAAACATTTTTTTTGTGTTTATAAATGTAGACGGTTATCATATAATTACATAACACAGTTAAGAATATTTTCTGTTTTAAACCATCATTCATCACATGTCTCGTAACATAAAAAGTAAAATATAATCTTGCAATTAATGTTAATAATTTAGATATTAAAACACATGCTTTAACTATATTATAGGAATTATTTTAGAAATGTTTACATTTTTTATTTTAAATTAATGATTATTATTCATAATAATAGTATCTTAAAAATTATATACTATTAATTATATACTATTTTATACTATTAATTTATATGACAGAACATACAATAAATAACTAGTTATTTGTTTACTTAGTTTGAAATTAAAAAAAAAAAAAATTATAAGTTTTAAACGCTACTATTTAGTTTAAAATAAAACTTAATACAATTTAGGTTTTTCTGGCACTGGGTGATTATTTGAATGTTCAATGCCATGCGTGCATTGGTGGTACTTACCTCGGAGAAGACATAAGGAAATTGAACTCTGGGCAACATATTGTTTCTGGGACTCCTGGACGTGTGTTTGGTATGTAATAATGATCTTGTCTTGAATTCTCGTTAATATATTAAAATGTTTTAATAGATATGATTAGACGCAAAACATTGCGTATCCGCAACATTAAGACATTGATATTGGACGAAGCTGACGAAATGTTAAATAAAGGTTTTAAAGAACAAATATACTATATTTATCGTTTCTTGCCACCTGCTACTCAGGTACGATTAAATTATTATAGAGTACAGTAATAGTTGTATATTTTGTACTTTTGTCCTATTTCGTTAATTTTAAACTAACATTTTAAAACAATAAAAATATTATTACTTTAATTATAATTCTTTGGTCAATGTAATTCCTAACTTTAATATGATTTGTTGTTACTAATAAAGTACTTTATATAATTTTATAGGTTATTCTAATATCAGCCACTTTACCTCACAATATATTAGAGATGACCAACAAATTTATGACCAATCCAATAAGAATCTTATTAAAACGGTTTGTAAATAATATTTGATTTAAAATGTGTTGACATACATTTTTAACCAATTAAAATACATTTTATAGTGATGAATTGACACTCGACAGTGTTAAACAGTTTTTTGTAACTGTTGAAAAGGAAGAATGGAAACTTGACACCTTGTGTGATTTGTATGATACACTAACTATAACTCAAGCAGTTATTTTCTGTAGTACTAAAAGGAAGGTTAGTAATTGATCATTAAAATAAAACAAAAATGTGAATTATAATTAATCAGTAACATTGAATTGCTTAGGTGAAATGGTTGACAGAAAAAATGAGTGGGTCTAATTTCACAGTAAGTTCGATTCATGGAGACATGCTACAGAAAGAAAGGGAGGCTATTATAAAAGAATTTCGAACTGGACAAAAGTAAGTGTTGTTATATGTATACGTTTATATTTTTGAGATTATTTTAATTGATGTGATTACTTAACATTATTTAATTTATTGTTAATATGTATATATAGGAGAGTTTTAATTACAACAGATATTTGGGCTCGTGGAACTGATATACAACAGGTATCTTTGGTTATAAATTATGATTTACCAAACAACCGTGAACTATATATACATAGGTAATTAATTTTCTTTGTTCACTAAAAATCTAAAATACAATTAATATTTATAATATCCCCCACATTTTAATAAGAATTGTTGTATAACGTTTTTATTGGTTCTAATCTATTAAGTAATGAAATAACAATAATTTTATTTTAGGATTGGCCGTTCTGGAAGATTTGGTCGCAAAGGTGTTGTAATAAATTTTGTTAAAAGTGATGATATAAGGATCTTACGTGATATTGAACAATATTATTCCACACAAATTGATGAAATGCCAATGAATGGTAAAGTTAACTAATAATTATTGTTTTATAGATTATGATATATGCACAAACAATAAGAGTCCTCCATACTACTTGATTCTAAGGAACATTTTAAAGGCAACTTCTTATACATTTGGCAATCAGCCTTGTTGTTATATTAGATGTAGATTGTTAGTAGTAGCAACCCGTATAAAACAATATTTCACCTACCACTCCTCACCCAACCAACTCACAATTAGACTTCGGTCATAGCAGTTTATTGTTTGCATCCGTTTATAATAATAATAACAATATATTATATATATATATATATATGCTAGGACCAGATCATATAGAACACTACTCCATAATTGTTTTTTTTTAATGTAGATGTAACATAATAATGTAGAATGTAAAATAGTTTTGGTCAATTCAAACATTTTAATTACTTACATCATAAAAATACATAAACTATATAATAATTAATAAGTGCATCATACCAATACTGAACAAACCGTGTATGAAGGGCGTGCAATGCACGCAGGCCCCAGGGACGCATACATATGGAGAGGGGCACTCTGGAGAAAACAATAAGAATTGTATTAGATTCTGAGTGGAGCAAAGAATGCATTAATTTTACAATGTTATGTGTTATTTTTTGTGTTAGTCATCACTCTTTAGGGCAGTAAAAATGCTTCAATTTTCTTTGACAGCATAATTTCTGGTTGGAAAGTGAATCTAGTTGTTACTTTGATACTTTGTGCTTGTTTTATTGATGTAACACTAAAATCAATAATTGTTGTATATACATATAATTTTCATCAAATGTTTGTTTATATTATCATTTTCTATACACCATACAATGTTTATTATATTTTGATTCTTATTGAGCTAATAAATTGGTGTAGTCCTGTTCAATAATATTTGGGAGTAATTTCGAGCCCAAGGTCTATATAATCTTGGTTTAAATGTATTATTATTGATTCGGTTTGTTCCGGTTTTAGCAAAAAAATATTACCAGTTCAGTCACGATCCTTATGATTTATTAAAATTATTATTTTGATAATATTTGCAAAATTATTTAACAATTTAATTTAAATTTAATTATTTATATATTAAGGTTTAATATTCTAATTTTCCACAACATGCGCAAGGGATTGAATGAGGTATATTTTTATAATTGTATTTAGTTAATTAAATAATTAAGTTTGAAATTTGGTAAAATTTTAGAAATGTTAACAACATTTATTGCAATCTAAATTACAAAAATTAAAAATGTGACACAATTGTTTCTTTATACATATTTATTTTATTTTATACATAAACTGACGTAAGTCCTTTACAATACTTTAAATGCAAGCATGGTAATAATAATACATGGTATGTAAATTTTCATATATAACAAAATGTCATAAAAATAACAAAATTATAAAGTAAAATACATAATACAATTATAAAGTTACATATATAGACAAAGAGAACGTAAAAGGTAAATACAACAAAGAAAAATGTAAAAAATAAGACTTTCTAAACAAAATCAAAGGTACTAAAATTACCTATAGCCATTAAGATATTTGAAGGACAGTTTATCATATAGTTTGTTTTATATAAGGGACGGAATAGAATAAATCTTGTGATAAAGAAGTTTTAAAATGTATAAGGGAAAGAAGCTTTTCACAATCGATATTCCCTAAGAGTAAATTATGGAAAAATGTGCATAATAGTAAAGTGCGTTTCTTATTGAACGGAGAGAGACTAATAAATGTTAACACTGAATCAAGAAGGCCTATAAATATTTAAGTTGAGGGAGATGAATCGAAGAAAATTATCTTATGAAGAATCTGAATATTTTTTTTTAGAATAAAAGTTGATAATTGTCAACATGTACTGTTGGAATTAGGAACAACAATAGTTTTTGAGAAAAAAACCCATAGTTATGAGGCTCTTTAATGTAAAATAAAAAAAAAAATGTACACTTATAGTTCATAATTTTATATACATAACTTTGAACTTATCTTTAGTATTTATTTCTTATTAAAACCTTATTAATTGTGTGTTCAACATAACTTACTTGAATAAATATAACATTAAGTTAATACTAAAATATTCTTTATATTTTTCAGTTGCTGATTTGATATGAAGATATGGAAAAAAATTAACGTTAGATCTCTTTCAATAATAACATTTATTATATTATAGTTAAGTTAAATAATCACAAAGATATGTGATTTATTTTTTTTAGTTTTTAGAACTTATTTAATAATATTTATTAATTATATTCTTTATATAAATTTTTTATAATTATTATTTACAATGTAACACATATTTAATTTTTTATTGTTAAAACTTCTATAGAATAAAAATTTTTTCATTGAGTATTAAATATGATATTTTGTTAAATAAAATGTTTTCTATATAAGTAATAAGTATAAACTCAATCAGGTTTAATGAAATAGAATAATTAGTGTAAGATATACAAGCTTGAACATTTTCAGCATATTTTACCTTTCAAATCAACAATAATAATTAAGAACTACACAAAATGGTAAGAATCTTAGTTTGTAGTTACTAAGTTTTTAAGATTCAGATGTGTCATAAATCATAATAATATATAAAAGTATTTTGCTATTACATATTTAAGTTATATACTACTATTTATATTTAAGTTCAAAAAATTTCTCATTTAATATTATTATTATTTATGAAATTTTTTGATTTCATAATCAGTCTGTGGTTGGTAAAAATAAATTAACTAGCTATAAGATGATATTTAAATTAACATTTTTAAACTATCAATTATTATTAAGAGCCAACTATTGTAATTATATTATTTAATATTATTTCTTAGTTTTAAAACACTCAAATTAATTTTATTTAAATAATTTTTTTTTTTTAAAATATGTAAAAGGATAAATATTTTATCTCTTTTTAAACTATTGATGAGAGCGTTCAAATTCAAATACAAATAAATAATAAAAAACAAATAATTCAAATATTTTTGTCAAAAATTAATTCAACCTACTACATTACTAATAGTAAAATAAATTAGTTAGTATTAAAAAGTGACATAAATATATCATATAACATACTTAGAAATATAATACTTCGTCTTAGGTGATAAATGTTTTTGTATCTAAATCATGGCACTTATACATTACAGTAGAGCGAGGTACCTACTGGTTACATCAACCCTTTTTTAAAAATAATTTGTCCTTGATTCTAAAGTTATTGCTTCTATGTTAAAAAACTTGAATGTTGATACAGTGTTCCTCTAAAGTTAGGTACACATAGACACAATTTTTTTTTATAAGTGTTTAAAGTTAAAATTGTCTGTCTCCTTTGCTTAGAATAGAATTTTTGATGATAGGTATATACTAGTGTTAGCCAACGATATCGAAATCTTGGGTATTTTCTTTTAATGATTTCGATATCGATATCTAAAAATAATTATCGAAAATATCGCGATATCAGAATAATAAAGTTGACGGATTTTATTTACATTTTTATTAAATTTATCTACTATAGATAATAAATTATGGCATATTGTGAAATAATTTCTAAAAAATACTTAAGCAATAATAGGTACTAGTGTTCCTTGTGAACAGTTATTTAGCGAAGTTGGAATAATTATCTCTAAAAAATAAAGATAGATTATCTCCTGAACAACTCAATCAATTGTTATTTCCTAATTCATATTTCAAATCGAATTCAAATTCCAAAACATTAATGGAAAAACTACTCAAATAAAAAAATTTGTAAACGAAAATATATAGATTTTTATTATTTCTGTATCTATATAGTTTTCTACATTTACATTTATATTTTACATACTTTTAAGTTGATACATAATAATTATAAATATATGTGTAAATCAATTTCATAATTATTTATTATAATATATATATAATTGATTATTACTTCTTAAATGCTGGTGGGCTGATGGCTACTGCAGTTTAAATGCTTTATCTGTTGGATTTATCAATGATTTTATTATAATAAATAATAGTGGAATAAAATTGAATTTGTATTAAATGATAGATATTGCTGAGTATTGTTTAAATCCAACAGATAATGCATTTAAACTGCAGTATCCATCAGCCCACCAGCATTCAACAAGTAATAAATAAGAGAAAAATATATCTAATTGAACTTTGGATACTCCTTCTACCCTGCTATTTCCTATCTTAAAAATATCAATCTAGAAGTTGTCTAATTACTTCGTTCTGGCAATCACTGGTACCAACTTGTGGAACTTAACAGTTAACGATACACATGAGATTCAGATTTAATATTTGTATAAAGTTTTGTCAAATGTTACAATGTCTGTCTTTAATAGGCACTTAACAAATAAAAACTACTCTTGCATTGTAAACATATATGTTTAAATATATAATAAATATTATATATTTAAATATTATGTGTTTATATTATATAATTAAATTATATTTTTAAATGTTATCAGTATTTTTTTTAATTATGTGTTTCAATTGTCAATAAACAAGCATTTTAGCACTGAATTCTGATAACTACTTTCGATTGCTTTGGATTGGTGCCAATGTGTCAAAAGCGTTAAGTCCGCCATCAACATCGCGTTGTGTGAGAGGCCGCCCCAAGTTATCCATATTTGTAGTCAAATGACAAGCTGCCCAAAACCCAACATCAAGCGTTTTGTGACTTGCCCTCTGGTTAAATTTAAGATAGTACGTAAGTCGCCCAAAAATTGTAATTACACTCTGTGGTCACTGGATCACACCGATTCGATCACAAGGACCCCGGCCCCAAGACTAAATTGTATCATCTTTTTTCTCCAATTACACAGTTTGATTCCATTTTCTTATATCAATAATGTACTATGCGTCGTGCGTGGTATAGCACGGGCCCAATCATACACGTTTAGTTGCCTATCCATTCGAGACCATGGGATAATTTTGGTCGTGTATGTTTAATTGCCTACTGGTGGTGAATCCGGGATCAATTTGAACTCTTTCGTGGAGGCATTTTAAACTGATCTTCCAAAAACCAATCGTAGTATAATAAAATAATATCATATTGGTTGATATGGAATATCAGTTTAAAAAAATTCAAAAATAATATGAAAATAGTAAACAAAATAAAAAAAACATTGACAATGAAAAAATTTATTTTTGAGAAAATATCAAATAGATCACAATTGATACATCAAGAAGCAATATAATGAAAGTTGTGACGAAGAAGTTCATAGATGTTCCCTTCAAGACTGTAAACTTATAAAAAGATAAAGGTTTTATGCCCATAGATATAGGGTACTTTAGAAAGACTTAATGAAAATATTGGGGATATTTCGTAGGAAAAATTGATAATTTAAAAACCCAACTCGTTTTTGTTTCTCTTAAATTTTTGTGATTTTATGAACGGTTATCTTAACTCGTCTTTCTTGTACTATTTTATTTTTCAAATTTATTTTATAATGTTAATTTATACTGTTTAATCCATTGGTCATCAATTAAATATTGAAATAAAGAATAACAATGTTAGTAATTTGTTGTAATTTAAAAATATTATAAATGAGTAGGTAATTAAAACTTTTAAAGTATATTATTATATTCTATATACACAATGACATTTCCAAATTCAATATTTTCGGCAAAAATGTATTCAACCTACTGTATTATTAATAGTAAAATTAATTAATTTAAAAGCAATAATATCATAAAATATTTTTATTAATATAGTCTGATAGACCATCTTCACTCAGAATCGTTTTTTTTTTGTATTAACAATGATTTAGTATCATTGAATTCAAATTTAACATATCCATTACAGTGGCACATTAACTGTATAGCAAAGCGATCTTCACTTGCCGATCTTTTTATTAAAACGCATTTAAAATTAAAATACAATAATTGTCACATACAAAATATTAACCACTAATCTAAACATTCTAAACTTACATAATACTTCTCTTTCATACCACCTCACAACAAAATCAGCTTTCTATATACCTACGCTATATACAATGTATAATATATATACGTTGATTTTTATTGTTTTAGATTCTATGTTGATCAAATTTACAATTTAATGAATTGTGAGTTTTTAAAATTCCCGGTATTTTTTTTAAGAAAAATGCTGATAGGCAATAGACATGTATTAACTTGTAATAGCATACTTATACCTATTGATTTATTAAGAACATGTAGATACAACATTTTAAATGTAACGTCAAGCCTTTAAATACAGTAAATTTAACTTCATATGAAAAGTATTTTACTATAATATTTTATGCATAAGTACAGTACTTTTTTTCTATGTTATATATTATTATATAATGATGTTTTTTTCAATTATATAACAACATTGTTAATATTGTTCAGTATTTAGCCTTTTTTCATGTTGTGTTGTATTTGTTTATAAAATAATATTATTTTTTTTCGAGGATAACGGTTATATTAAAGCTATATTATTATCAGCAAATCATTATATTACATAACAATTATAACTAATGATTAATATTTACTCTAGAATGATTAGGTATAATACAATATAAATAATATACAATGAAATTTTTTTTTACTTACATAGCATTATTTTTTTTTTTACAGAGTAAAATTTTTCAATTGATATAATAAGTAATAATATTGATTATACATATTGAACTATCTATAATCAATATTGTTACTTTCTATTAGTTACTTTTTTTGGCTCTCTAACACAAGGTTTATTATGCTACCTAACTGCCGCTATCATGAAATTTTTCACGTATATAATACACCTCGAATTGAATAATAATTTATAAAAATAATAACTATCAATTACCTACCAGTTTTTACTAACAATACAGTAATGTAATATACTACGTACATTTTGTGTCTCTCCAAAAGTTATCAAAAGTAAACATTTTTTATTAATACTTCCGAATGTACCTAGACACATAGTAAATTGTTTTAAATTCTCCGTCGTCATATTGTGCCTTCTTCGTTTATTAATAACATATATGTACACTCGACTCAATTAGCAAAAGTTCACGTGGTTTTAAAATTTTTACACATATTATAAACAAAAATGCAATCGAATAATTATATTAAAGCCGCACTACTGGTAGCTAATAGGACTAATTATAAAAACTTTGATTTTTTTTTAAATTATCAAACACGATGAATTACATTTCAAGTTTTCTCATTACGATAGGCACCTGAAGCTACTATACAAGTATACACTCGTAATGACACAATAGTACATAAAATATGGGATTATTGGTATCTACCTAGAGTTTGCGTCGATTGGTCGTATAAAATTGGTCGCAGTACAAGTTTGTCGTATACTTTTGGTCGTATGGTTAATTTTTTGCGATATAAATATTATTTTGTTGTATGGTACTTTAGGTTGATAAGTCGCAAATATTTTCGACGTGAATAATGGTATAAGAAAGTCATTTAAGCAATATATACAATAAAAACCATCATTATTTCAAGAGATTAAATTACGATAATCAATTAAACAAGTAGGGGGATATCATAATTCATGTTCATGTATTTTAAACTTTATTTACTGAAATATTTTTTTTTTAATTCGTAAAAGCTTTGCAAAAATAAAACGAGCTAAATCGTCTAAAATCGATTCAGTGTTGTACTTACTGGAGTGAAAACTCCCAGAAAGGGGGAGAAAACAATTATGATACTGCTGCGAGAGAATAACCAAAATATGCCAATCATAGAAGAGCATTTGATAAATGAATTATTATGTCTGTAGAGATAGCTCATAAATATACATATTATTTTTTCATAATTTATAACAGTTTTAAAGAAAAACTACGACAAATTGTTATTTTTACATAATTTACATATTTATTTTTTTTTAATATATATTATTAATTTGCAATATTGAACATTTGTATTCTACCTTTACGCCATAACAATTTTGTATATTTATGTCGTTGCTAATTTTGAAATGTCAGTAATTATAACCAGGCAAATTTTATCATTTATTTTATTTGAAAACAGTTTTGCCCAACGACCAATTGACTGTACCTCAGCTGATACCTGCTATTTTATATATACTAAACCGCATCTTATTATGTTCGCGGTAGATTATAATGCTTAATATTTAATAACAACCATTTTATTTTTTTAACAACACTAGTAAGTAGCATTCTGGTTATTGAATGCAATTTAGAGGTACTAATTAAAAGATTATTGTGACTACAGGTCAGCCTTCGCATCAGTCAATTGATAATGTTTGCGATGATCATTATGTAATGCGAAAATGTCCATACTGTAGCTATTAAATGATAACATTGAGAAGTGGGAGTCATTTTTTCAGCTTAATATTCCGATTACGTTGGATTGAATAGGAACTACTTTAAACATATTAATATTTGGTACACGCATGAGCATGACAACTATTTTCTTTTTTTTTTTTTTTTTTT
>JACXSJ010000666.1:138738-176100 GCA_014851325.1 Pentalonia nigronervosa | reverse complement strand
TTAAATGTTTTTTGTAAGATGTTGTGGCCCTTTCACTCTACCTATACTGAATTAATTTTTTCCAGTATACACCACTACTGCTACTGTAGTGCTGAAATAAAATTATATTTTTTAATGTATATATCTGTCTATTATTTTTTTAGTCATTACATTTTGGCATTTTAGCATATAATAATTAGTTAAGTCAGTACTATAATAGTCAATAACTTCTCATATTAACGTATTGATGAAAATAGCTATATTGTTAATTTTTAAAATAATAGGGCGCGGATAATGTGAACAGAGTTCCATTGTATACGTCCATAGCAGTGAAATGGTTAAATAGTATCTTACTTATAGTATAAAATATTTTATTTAATGTACTATAGTTTACTATTAAATAACAATAATAATAACTCAATATTGAGATGTCACGAAAAATGATTGTGATGTTAAAAAAATACAACTTAGTCGGCCTTATTGGTTGTGCACCTCTGAGAGTTGAAACGATAAGTGGTTGGAGTGTGGCTCGAAATAAGTGAAGCGATGGAAAATGTAAATTATAAAAAGTGGAGGGATATCACCCTCTCTCCCCGCCGCAACACCAACCACTGTCTAGAGTATCCCCCATGCACTCTAGATAACGTATGGGTAAGCTATAACACCTAACTTGTCAAAAAAGTCCCAAATTTAATCCAACGCGTAATGCGGTTGAGAAATTCAGTGTTAGGTATCTGAAAAACTGATGACACTTTTTGTCTGTACCTACATATATGTACCGTTATCATAATGTTTTGATAAAATCTAAAACGGTGCAATATTTAAAAAGTGTACGACGGCTAGTACAATATATTATTATATAAATCGTGAACCGTGGGAATAGAATATGAAAGAAAAATACATAATATATTATACAATATAATATACATAAGCGCAAATAGTGTTTTCGTGATTGGGGGTGTAGGTTTCGATGTAGAGATGAATATTTTTTGGAAATATTCCGACGCGGCCATCGGGGCCATACAATTGGTTTTTAGTGTGTGTGTGTGTCTGTGTAAGGGGGGTGTTTGCCCCTTCAGTCCCCAATTATTTGAGCCTACGACTACATATTTCATATACGGGGCAACGAATACAAAATTCTGTTTACACAAAGCCACAAAGGGTATAATCGTCTGCGCAGAGAGTGGGACGATTTCGCGAAAAATAAAACTAGAATGCGATATTTCCAATAAATTCCAAGCAGTATAGAGTAATGATAATAATATATTAATATATATGGTATAATATTACACGTTGAGGACAAAATATACGAACTCACAGTCACACCGAAAAAAATTTAAGATGCATACAATAATAAAATGTAAAAATATAAAAAAAAAACATTAAAACACAAAATTGTTTACGACGACGCGCCTAATATATTATGTACACGACGCCGCCGCCGCCGTTGTCGCGATACTCTTGTGACATATATTATATTAAATATTATTATGTACACGCGATAATTCAATATTCTACTACAATACTATATATATATATATATAAATCACTACTATTGTTATTATTATAACGTCGCATCACACACATTATATTATACATTATTATTTTTATTTTAGGTACACGACGACGATGTCGCTGACACTGACGACGCTGCTGCCACCTGCTGCTGATGCCGATATCGTCACTGATGATCCGGCTTAGAGAAATCCCATGTCGAGAGCGTTGTAGAGGGCCCGCAGATCGCTGTGGCCGGACACCCGCCAGAACGGAAAGTTCATCTGCGGAAAAGTTAGAAATTGAAACGATATCACACGAGTTAGTCATTAAGCCGTCAAAGTCGGCATCGAAACGCCGAGTTATTAGTTATTACGACTGCAGTTGTGCAATGGAACTTGGTCACAATAAAAATATAATATATTCCACTCTTCGACGTAAACATTGGTCGTCATTTATTGTGCGTAATATGTATTCGAGTATTATTATAACTAAGGCTAGGGACTTCTAGGAGTTTGTATGTTTTTCGATAAACATTCAAAATATATAGCTAAGTAATATAGAAATTTATTTCATAATAATACGCCAGTTTATAATCAAAATTTATAGTTTTATATTTTACATATTTGACCATTTTTAATACAAAGGTTTAAGTTTTATAAATATTTTATAAAAAAACATAGTTTTAAATAGATTTCCTGGACCTAAGGTATTACTTTGATGGTTTTATTTATATAGAATTAGTGTTTGTATTATCCTCACCGATTACTCGCGTTATTACTTATTGGTACATCGTACATGTTAAAAAACAATATTTACCTAAAACAAATCATTACTATGTAAATATTATATAGATATCAAAATAAAAAGGTTTTATTAAGTAATATGAATTTTTTTTTTTTATGGATATTTTTATAGTATATTTTAAAGTTGTTTAGGGCATAAAGTCCCAAGTCCTAATTATAATTATGATTTACTAAGGAGTTATTGATTTTCCTTACTTTCAAAATTCGTGTTCCAGTTCATGCGTGCGTACATTCAATATTGAAATAATATATTATGTAATCACTAAATCACTGCATTCATGGTTTCAAAACTAATTTGAATTTTGTCATAAAATCTATACTATTTTAGATCAAATTATCCACATTTTTACTCAAAAGTAAATTTCGTTAAGTTTAAACTTTGGAATTATTATCCATATTTAATTTTTTTAGAAAACTTAATAATTATGAGCAAAACAATTCAAATCGATTGTGCGCCTTAAAAAAAAAAACATGTCTTAATTTCTATTTGTGGTGCGTTTCATTGAATGAAGAGACAGCTAATTGAGCAAATTGCCGTTTCCAAAGTTCTTTAAATACAAAATATGTAATTTATTTTATTTTAACATATTGATGCCTCATGGCAATTTCAAGTTTAACGTATTTATGGTATATAGTATGGGAATAACAATTTTGATGCAGTTTATAGTTTATAACATTGATAAAATGCACTATGAATATGTACATTAGAATAAAAAAAAAACGTCATTTAAATATAAATATATTTTTATGTAATTAATAATTACGAGTACATAGTAATTAATAGGTACAAAGTTAATATATAAAAATTAATAAACGTTTGTATGGACTTGAAAACTACTGAACTAATTGGAACAACATTTTTCTTGAGATTCGGGGAGTGTTAATGGTTTCGTTTTTTAACCCATATAGGTTTCTATGTAGGATAGCTCACACAGAAATTTCGTTTTGGTTCACGAAAATAGAATATTTGTTTGTTTGTATAATATATAGGGTTGTCGATTGTTACATAAACAAAAGAATAAGGCACTGCATGTAGGTAATGGATGTGATAGATTTGAATTTAACGATAAATCGTTGCATACGAAAAATGATTCTGCGAGCAAAGGCTGTCTGTCAGCTTATTATCATATGAGAATATTTCTATTTACTATTAGTAATACGGTATTAAATTTATATGTTTATAAGCAATAGTATAAAATTAATCTAATTGTTATGAAAATGTTTTTGTGTTTATAAAATTAAATGATATACATACAAGTTTCAAATGCCATGAAAAATATTTTTGAATTTCAACAAAATAACTAAAACTTTTATTCTTCGTTTAAACATCGAATTTCATTCAAATTTAAACTTAAAATGTTTATAAAAAAAGTCGAAATGTTTTAGATTATTTGGTACCAGTATAAACTACTTATGAGGAATCTTTTTTTTGAATTTTCAAGGTTTTTTAACCAAGCAAAATTTTGCTATCAACATAAAAAAATACAAAAAAAATTTAAAAATGTCAAATGCTACTACTAGTATACTATTTTGAAAAAATTGTGGTAATTTTCCATTTGACCTTTTAAAAGTACCAACTAAATCCAATTTGTTTTCTGAAACCACACTTAAAGTTGAAGAGCGAAGCATTTTTCTACTATGCTCGTTTCGCCCAGAATTTAAATTAATGTATACTTGTACAGCCCACACGACTGATTTTGATAAACATTTCAGAGATTTTTATTAAGAAAGTTTAGAAAGTATAGTAGTTTGAACCACGGTCAAAAAAAAATGTAAAGTGCTATATCCAAACCACTGGTGGTGGATTGCTCATCTTGATCGAATTAGTTTACAAAGCTCGTGGTAAACCGATGCCGATAGGCCCGTGAACAGACCTACCTCTGTAGGCACACTTATACCGAGATACTGCTTATATGAAGCGCACAATATTTAATATAACATTTTTTTATTTTTTCCCGGACGAAGTCAAATAATAAATAATAATATTATTTTATCGTGCTAATCATAAGTACCTGTCGGGCGGCCCGTTCTTCTTCTGCCCCGTCGCCGATGACCACGTACGTGCACTTTCGGCCGTATCGCTGCACTACCCGGTCGAAACACGATTCCTTTGACGATCCAGGTGATGCCACGGACCCCGTAGTGCCGCCTCCACCACCGGACTTACCACCACCCGCTGATGGACCTCCACCGCCGCCGGAGGCCGAGTACACGTTTTCCACGGCAAAGTGTGGCCCGAGCCCGTACAGGAGCAGCTTGGCCAGTGCCGGTATCAGGTGCGTGGTGGTGACCAGTACGTTGACGCAATTGGGCCTGAGGTGATCGAAAATGTACAGTTCAGTATAACCAGTTATTAATTCAATTATTCATTTAATAATAATAACGGGCGTGAGCCCAACACATAATGTAAATGCATAACAATGATATTACATTATTACATGATTAAAAACTCAAGGTTACGTTAGAATCTCATCTGTGTTTTCTACCAAAATAGACCTATATATTATGCCAATTATCGTACTGACTACCCTAGTCATCGGATAAGACTTCTGAAAACACATCTGAACTTGCAATAGAATTTACTTGAAAATTACTTTTTCGCTTTTTTTAAAGTTGAACTCTTAAACTCTTCAAAATTAAATTTTTAAATTTTAAATACTAAGAATTTTAAAATATTGATAACATTAAAGTAAAAAAAAATAATTAAAAAATTTAAGAAACTAGTTTTCAAATAAATTTCATGACAAATTCAAATTGTTTTCAGAAATGTTATCCAATAAATGTATGTTAGTTGTAGTTAATGCAATAATTGACGAATAAATGATACTTTTGACAATAAAAAACAAAATAATTGATATTCGTGTTGCGTGTCATTGACATATGTGGGAGTGCCTCATCATCCGAGTGAAGAGTTCTTTAAAATCACCGAGGAATAACAAAATAAAATTTATTACGTGCGTTTTGGATTGGGACCTAAACATTTATAAGTGTGCAAGAAAGGATAGTGTGTTGACGGATCCAGAAAGGAGTTTTTTGAGAAAGCAAATATTGTAAGAGTGACTATACTAGATCAGCTGATAAGGAGATTTAAAAAGCGAAGAATGAATCAGTATGGTCAAGCAGTTTAATTTAAAAATATTTCACAAAAGTGAAAAATCTACACTGGACAAGCTCGAGTTGTTTGCGAGCGATCATAGTCTGCGGATCTCAAACTACTGAATGACCGATCTATACTCAACGATTGGTCGGAAGAGAGCACCGCAGAAATCAGATTTGAGCGAGTACCTTCCTCTTCCCCTTAAAGTAATTTATTATAAACTGTGCATATTATACCACTGTATATTATAATTTATGCATATAACAGTATTAAAAAAAACCATAATTTGTTTAAATACAAAAAGTTATAATATATTATACACTCATGTAAACGCACCTCGAATTTATGACGTTCAAGCACTTGACAGCCATTGTGAGCCAGTCGTCCGTGTGCAGTTCAATGTCGCTCCGGAGCTGAAGCCAAGCGTCCCGTTTGCCGGGTCCCAGCAGTCCTATATACAACATAAAAACCGAAAATGTTATTAAGACGTAATAATACAAGAGCTAAAAATTATAGGCAAAAATAGGGATTATGCCTGCCAAAAAATGTCAATAGCCTCCTAAACATATTCTGACATTTTTTTTAATATTTATATAGATTATGACATTTTACATTGCATGTCATCCAAAATTTGTTTTTGTAACATAACAATTTACAATTATTTATGACCATTATTTAAAAGTTAATGACGTAATATGTCGGTTGTTTAAAAATAATATCATAGTTTTAAGGGGCCTGCGTGTGATTTGTTTTTTTGATCAAACGTATGATGTCTTACAGAAAAAACATTCACGCATTATAGTGATTCGATTTTGATAATTTTTTGAAAAGGTAATGACTTTACGGGACGCCTTGGACTTTGATTTCGAATTTGTAAATATTTTTTATGAGCATCACTGGGAGGGCTCATTTTTATTACAAAATATACGTAATAACGAAACTAATAATACCACTCTATAATAAATAATATAATATAATATGTTATTCTGTAATACTAGTATGATTACAACGGATTTTTTTTTGTTTGATTTATTTTAATTTAAAGTATTAAGTTATACCAGTCATAAGTTCTAGTGCTACACATTTTTAATTTCTTAGTTTTTTTTATCTTCTATTCAAAAAAATGGATATAATAGAGATTCAATATGGATATTCAATTTAAATATAGACAATTGTTGAGCATCAATATGTGTTCCTTATGACAATTGAGAAAAATTGGTAAAATAACTTATGGCAGTCGACTTTTAAATAAAAGATAGAATTTGTTATTAGAAACCTTTTTCAAAGTTGATAATCAAAATATGTTTTCTGTTGGCAAGTCTCTCCGAAAAAAAATTTTTTAAAAAAATCACATATTATTTGTATAATGAATACCTTTATTGCTACACCAAGGATCTAAAATAAAATAGGTGCGCTGATTAAAAAAAATGATATTTTGTAAATAATAATTTAGTATTTGCATATTTATGTTATCCAAATGGATTGGCATATTTTTAGTTTGTTCCACTAATTTGATGTGTAGGTTTATTGCAGCATATATTATAATGTACCTACCTATCAAATTAGTGCAAAAAATTAAAAATATGCCACCCGTTTGGCCAACATTTGATTTTTTTTTATTAGTAACTATTTAATTTTAATTGTTGAGCGTAGTAATCACATAATATATTGCAATAAACAGCAATATGGAGCAGACAGTAAATTATAATTAATGTACTTTTATACTAAAAACGCAGATTTTAACAGCTATTATTTCTCATCGTCGGTCAGCAATCAACAACGATTATTATTCGATTTCCTAGGCCTATTATAAATTTAGTATGGGTCTTTAATTATTAATTACCTCCAACCGAGTTCCGGTACTGGTTGTACAACTCCTTAACCCGCCGGTACCGGAACGCTAATTTTCGCATCCAGTCCACGCCGCCACCACCACCGGAACCGCCGCCACCGGCACTGCCCCTCAAGCCGCCACTGCCACCCCTCAGACTGCCTGTGGACGACGGATTGGCGACGGATGCACCCCCACCCCCGGCACTCATCAGGTGATGGTGGTGCTGCTGCTGCTGCTGCTGGTGCTGCTGATGCTGGTACGGCTGCTGCTGGTACTGCTGGTGCTGGTGATGGTGGTGCTGCTGCTGATGCTGTTGCTGCTGCTGGTGGTACTGCAGGTGCTGCTGGTGGTTGTTGCCCGCGCTGGCGCCAGTGCTGTTGAAGTGGTGCTGGTTGATGAAATGGTGCTGGTGGTGTTGGGTGGAGGCCGTGGATGCGGAAAACCCGTCGGCGCCAAAGTCGTAGCTAGACAGGTCCTGGCCGTTGTCGTCAGAAGCGGCGTCGTCGATGTGCTGCGCCTGGTCGCCGCCGCCACATTCCTGCGAACAACGCGGATGTAAAGTCAATATTATATTTATATAATAGACGTTTAGGGAGTTTCACTAAGCATGTTCACTCCCTCTTTATTCTAAGGTATTAAACTTAAGAAGTATCCTGTGGAGATAAAAACTACTGTTTTTCAAATGAACTCAAATGACCCTCCCCCCATTTCTTCAATAAATTATTTAGCGAATAATTTTTCTGAAAATGTTAATGTACCAAAATCGAAATTCGAATGAATATAGTTTTTGAATTATTGATTTGATGCCTTGGTGTACCTTTTAATAGGATAATAAGTTAATGATAATGGGTTTAGAAAATCTAAATGTGATTTGAAATTTTAGTGATGAATCCATCAAAATTAATAATTTGTTAAAATAATAATAAATACTATATAATAATATACTTGTAATAAATACTATATCCAATGTAATATCTATTTAATATTTTTGTTACATCATTTTTAATGACTATTATCCTTAGAATGAACATTACAATAAGTGAGACCTACTCGTTTGAATTTGACTTAAGTACATCACAATTTCAAAAACTTATTCACTTATTAATTTACATTAAAAAGTAGGGTTTCCATTTGAAAAACAGAATTTGTTTCACTATAGGATTTTCCTTAAGTTGTACAAAAAACTTCAAGAATTTGAAAAAATAGTCTTTGAGTATATTATTTAAAAATTTCAAACATCAAAATTTGAAAAATGCAAAAGGAAAATTTGGATGAGCATGCTTGGTGAATAACCCTTGTATATAATGTAAAGATAGTCACAACTTCCTCTATTATTCCTTAATTAAATGTTTTTAAGCACGGAATATAGTCAACTTATTTTATCAAAGAGGTCTCAAATGCATATCATAACCATCTGTAATTCATTTTGGCACTCGGCAACCATTATTGTGATAAAAAAAAAACAGTGCTCCGGAAACTATATTTTTTTCAACAATACCTATAGCACTGTGAATATGCAGGAAAATGTATTACTTTTAGCTTATTGTAAAACATAACTTTCTTAATACAGTATTTAAATTAGATACCAACGAATTCAATTTTAAATTTTTACATCTTTTTTAGCCTTCATAGATAATATTTTCATTTTGTATTACTTTTTTTTCAATATTTTTTAACAATTCCTGTTAATTTATTTATTAAAAATCTTTTTTTTTAACTTTTTAAACATATTTATGAATTATTTTTTTAATTTTTATCTTACACGTTTTTGTAAACGAATAAAAGTAGTTAAAAAAAATATTTTTTTTTCAACTTAAAAGATTTTTATATTTTAAATTTTGATTGCATTTTTTGGTATTTTTAGTGTTTTCTATACTGTAGTTTTTGAGATTCTAATACATCTCTCAAAGTTTTTTTAATGCATTAATTAGATAAGTCGGCCTTTCAACTGACTTCAACGTTTATACCATGTCGGCTATCTATAGTTGTATTATATGTCTGTGGTTATATTGCCATTGTTGTTAAGGACGATGTGTTGATGTCTATTGATCAATTGCGACTCACCTCGATTTCGTTGAAAAAGAAATTCTGGTCGGCCAACGTGAATATCATCTCCTCCATCCGGTATCCGAGCTGCTGCATGACTCGCTGGTCCTGTACAAATGATAAGAGATGAACAACTATCGACGAACATGGCGACAATATTATATTTTGTGTTATTAAACATATTAATTAGTATACCGATCACTACAATTTCTTAAGGTGATATAGTTATAGGCGACGCGTTATAATACCGATGAATAGCCGATTTTCGTTTTAGACGTTTTTCGCTTATGAAATAGATAAAAAAAAAGTATTTTCTCAAATGTACATTTTTTACGCATTTTTATTTTTATTTTTTTATTGGTGAATTTCAACCGTTGCCCGCAGATTGTATCGCAAAGGTATAGTCCACTACTGAAATAGCTCACTTTTAGCCTGCGCCATACAATATACTCACTATTTTGTAAAGGTAAGTCGAACTTATATGAAATTGTATGAAGTTCAAAAAATTGAATCGAACTTTATATGTTCGGATTGAGTTAGAAAATCAAATCTAATTTCAAAAAAACCAAATCAAACTCGAACAAATAATTCGAAGTTCTATAATTTCAAAAAAAAATATTCAAACAAAAATTGTTTCCAGTGTTGGTTTTTAATTTTTATTTTTTCTATATTGTCTATGTTGTTGACGAAAAATACACCCGTATTTTATACTTGTTATCAATAAACCGATTGTGTTTTATGTTTCAAAAAATAGTATAAAAATCTTTTTTTTTTTGAAACTATAAGGTATTTAGAAGTTATGGCAGTTTCAAATTTGCAATTATATAGTAAATAGTATGGACTCAACACATATAACACTATTGTGAACAATACCGTATTAGTGATAGGCGCTTGAAATTTCAACTTTGTGATTGGGATAAACTTAAAGTATAACAAGTAGTCACTCTTTACGCCTATCGGTTAGGGTTATAAAACTCGACGCCTAATTTATATAACATCGTTTAAATTTAAAGCATAGGAAACAAGTTAATAAAAAATAAAATTGAAAATCGAAAGGGAGTTTATAAAGTGCATTTTAGTTTAAATTGGTTATTCGATTTGACATAGAACTAAAAAGTTTGATTCGTTATTTAATTCGAAAGCTCGATTCGGGTTCAGTTCAGTATTAAGCAAAATGGTTGGTATGGGTTCGATTCGAGTTTGACATCACACTGAATATTGTTCGGTTCAACATGTGATGAAAAAGTTCAGTTAAAGGCTAAATATTTTTGAGTTGATCCCATCTCTACTATATTATGCTTTCTTTGTATTCTTGGGTTGAGGGATGATGTTTTGTTTTAAGTTTTAAAATGTTTTTTTTATAAAATTTTAGGGTAATAAAACTTGACCGTAATATTATTTTAATATTGTAAAGTACATAGGTAATAATTTTAATAGTAGTTTGTAGAATAATAATTTACTTTTCCGTGAGCCACCGCGTAGCCGCCCGTCAACAACGAATTGAACACGATAATGGTCTCGTCCAGGTCCCACACGAACACCCTGTCTAGCGGCGGGCTCTGCTGTTGTTCCGTGGCCACCGCGGTCACCGCCGCTACCGTCCCCGACGCCGACACGACCGGAGGGCCGCCGCTGCCAAATTGCTGTTGTTGTATGTGTGGGTGGTGGTGTGGGTGCGTGTGATGTGGGTGTAATATTAACGGCTGTTGCTGCTGTTGCTGTAGCGCCGCCGCAGCCGTAGCCGAGAGAGTGCCGGCCGCTGTGGCCGCAGCTGCTCTCCGACCCCGGCCGCGACCGCCACCACAACGGCCGGTTGTACCGCCGCCACCACTGCCGCTAACAGAGTCGTTTATGGCCCCCGATGTCGCCGTTCGTCTGGCCTTACCGGCAGGCGGCGAAGACAACACTGCCCCCGCGGTCGGGTCCACTGACGCGGCCGCGGCAGCGGCCGCAGCCGCCCTCAATTGCATCAAGGCGGGTGTAGGAGGACTGTCTGTGACACGATGCAAAAAAATGTGATTTGAAATAAAATTACAGTGCGAAAAACGACGACACTCGTTGTATTATTATATATGTATATAGGTGTAATTTCGTTAGATTTTAGTTGAAAAAAAAAATTTGGGTAAAACATCTTTCATGAACTACCTGCACAAAGTTGACACGGATAGTAACAACAACTTCAGTCGTTGGTTGTCGTTGTTCGGTTTTATATGAAAGGCGAAGAAAAAAATTCAGACACCAAATGCAAAATTCAGTGTACAACGACGTAGGTATATTATTATTAGACGTTATTATAATACTGAAATAATAATGACATTATGGTTTACACTCTGTCACTCCATGCATGGAAGGTGGCTAGACTTGGCCAAGTTATTATGGTAGGACAGCCATCAAGTCAATTCGTGGACATCTACAATTATACCGATCAGAATGCTCGCGATTGCACGAAATTCGTTTACGAGAGACTCTCATCGAAGACCACGCGAATAACTCTGATACTTCTATAATTAGGTAATAATTAAACGCATCGATTGCTTTGTTAATTTTTGGATACAATGATACATATATAAATGCAATAGCAATATTAAAATTTTAAAAGAAATAGAAAGATGCAATTATCGCCAATTTTTTTTTTTAATTTTTGTAAGACAATAGAAATCGCATAAAGAATAATATTTGAGATATTTTTTTTTATTACTTTCATTTATAATTTCAGTTAATTAAAATTCTAATGATGTAAATGTAGGACTTGATTCAAGACTATTACATTTATTAGAATTTGAAAAAAAAATAACGTCATTTGAAATATTTACACCAAAATGTCTCAAATACATTTTGTTCAAACTGATATTATTACCCATACTTGAATGAATTCAAAACGAATATAATAGAACTTTATATAATATAAACATTGTTTACTAAGAAGCCGACCGATAGACTGCGTATAGTCTTGTGTGTCGCATTATGTCGGAAAAACAAACCGAACATATATAGGTACATCGACCCTGAATAAAAAATTAACTTAAAAATAAATTCTAACCACTGAAACTCGCCCCCGAAATTACACCTATATATACGAGTAGTATCTCGTACTGTATATTAAAGGTGCCATTTGAGTCTTGTAATAGCGCAATGCCAATTTTTTTTTTCGTGATTGGGCCAATTTTTCTCCATTATAGTAAATTGGTGGCACGTTGAAAGGTTGAAGCGTTTGTTTATCAAAATATATTAGTGGTTGATATTATAATCAAACCAAATCAATATTGATCAATTTACATTTTGATATTCAAGGTTTTTTAAGAATTTGTTTTTGGCATCCTCCCGGTCGTAGTTAATCATTATTGTTATCCGGAACTCGGGAGGTTGGGAATATTATTTGTCATGCACACAACATAAATACGTTTACATAATTTATTTTAACTTTAAACTTTTCAACTCTCATGTATATATATATAGAGGGCAAGTTTGTGAATTGCATGACGCGGTAGGCCAAAAAAAAAAAAAAAAAAACACGAAAAAGCAGTGTTGCCAGTCCTGATACCCCGTCTCCCAAATGCCACCTCTGCTGTACATATATAAGAGACGGTAACGAGCGTTACAAGTATACTAACCTGACGCCGGTGGAGCTGTAGTTAACGAAGGCACGCCGCCACCACCGCCGATCACCATCATCTGGTGGTGGTGCTGTTGTTGCATGCCGTGTTGCTGGTGCGGCGTGGCCGGCACGACCGGTGGAAGTAACATGTGCTGTTGTTGAGGCTGCTGGTGGTGGCCACCGTGTTGATGGACGCCGTGGTGTCCCTGGCCACCGGCTCCACTGCCGTACAGCGCCGCCGCTGCAGCGTAAGCGGCAGCTGTGGCCGCAGCGGCCGTGACCGACGACGACGACGACGACGACGGATAGCCGCCGTTATCGGCTGCGGTCGAGGCTGTTACCACGTCGTCGTCGTCGTCGTCACCGGCGCCAGCGCCGTCGCTGACGCCATGTTGCTGATGCTGCAGGTGGTGGTGCTGCTGCTGGTGATAGTGCGGGTGAGCTAAGGCGGCGGCGGTAGCGACCGCAGTGGCCGGCGAGAACTGTTGCCGCTGTTGTTGCTGCTGCAGATACTGCGGATGATGAGGGTGCGCGGCTGTGAACTGCTGGTGTTGCTGCTGTTGTTGTTGCTGCTGCAGGTGGTGATGGGCCGCGGCGCTGGTGAGTTCATGATGGTGGTGCTGGTGATCGACAAGATGCTGTTGCTGCAGCTGCAGCTGATGGTGGTGGTGATGGTGGTGGCGGGATAAGTCTTCGTGCTGCTGCTGTTGGTGTTGGTGCTGTTGCAACAGTTGCTGGTGCTGCTGGTGCTGATGCTGTTGCTGTTGGTGCTGATGCTGGTGGTGCAGTTGGAGTTGCAGCTGCAAGTCTCCGCTGATTTGCTGCTGCTGTTGTTCGTGCAGCAGTAGCGGTGGTGGTGGCAGGGGCAGCGCCGCGGTCGCCGACGAATGGTGATGTTGGCTGCCGACCGCTTCAGTACCGTAATAACCGGTGGCCGCAGTAACACCGGTCTGGTGCTGTGACGGGTGCGAGTGCTGGTGGTGTTGTTGCTGCTGTTGTTGTTGGTGTTGCTGCTGCTGCTGCTGTTGCTGTTGCTGGTGATGTAAGAGGAGCAAGTGGTGATGGTGGTGTGGGTGGAGGTGATTGCCGACGCCGCCTATCATGTCGGCGAGACCCACTGGCGTCACGGAAGAGGGATAACCGTCGCCAATTCCGCTGTAGCCGACGCCGGAAACCGTTGTGGTCATATCGTAATCGTCCTGCAACAAAGCACATGTCGAAATTAATAATTTAAGTACAGCCAATAATAATTCCGTTTCTATTTGCTAAAATTTTAATGTCAATATTATGTGATATTATTTAGGCTATAGCAGAAATATAAACGTTGTCCAGTCAATTGAGCGCTGAAAATCGAATGCGCGAAGATTAAACGCCGCAAAAATTGAGCGTGATGAAAATAATTTGGCAAATGAAAAAGGGTGTTTTATTTCTGATTTACATTGGCTTAACAAACGACAAACGAAATACGTTAAATGAACCATATAAAATCCTAAGTATCATTTATGTGAGTACAATAAACATATGTATTTATATTATACTTATTATTATTTTTACTTCTTATTGCTGAGTAAGTGTATACTATATAGGTAGGTCCGCGATGTAGAATAATGGGCTACAGAATTTATTAAAAGTGAAAAAAGGTCGAGACCTTTTATGTTCCAATGGATATTCAATATTTATATAAATTCGAAAAAATTAGTAGTTAGCGGACGACGATGTATCGAGTATATTATGAAAAATATCGCTATCGTACAAGTTTGATGGATAGTCAAATCGTTAATGACGGTAAAAAATACCACAATTATACACCCGCTATTTCAAAAATCGAAGCGAAAAAGTTTATTCAATTTTTATTATTATTATGCCTACAATATATTTATATTTTTAAACTGTTATTTTACTTGAATTTTTATTATTAGGTCTATATTCTTTAATTATAATTGATAAATATTTAATTTTTAACTACCATTATTGTTATATTTATTTTTATATTGCACTCAATTATCGTGAATTCAAAGATATAGTTTGTATTTTTTTTAGTGTTCAATTGTAAGGAATTCTCATTTTCTTATCAATAATATAAAAGTAATATAAATAAACTTTAATGCTGACCAACGTGCAAATTATAGTGATAAACATACGGAAACTTCGAGATACCGGAGTTCGAGATACCGATGTTTCACTGTAGTACATTCCGATCGACAGGTGGGCGTCGAAAATGTACCGAAAAAAATGGAAACAATATCAGTAACAGGATATAATAATATATTATATTATGGTATACAGGATACAAACGCGAAGACTAAATCAAGATATTAGGGTAATAATAATTATAATAACTATACTACGACTTGTAATAAATTATACCTGTTGGCCCGCGGCGGTGGTACTCGTAGTACTGGTGGTGATGGCTGGCATCGTCACTGCCGAAGTGGATGTAGGCGGCGGTGGGGGCGGCGGCGTCGAAGACGACGACGAGGACGTCGTGGCCGGGTCGATTTTGGTCGACCCAAGCATGATTGGCGGCGGTGGTGAAGAAGACTCTCCCCCACCGATGGCCACCGGTTGTCTACCCGAATCTATCATCATCATCATGTCCACGTCGTCGTCGTCGTCGTCGTCGTCTTCGTCGTTCACGTCTACGTCGCCGCCAACACCTGCACCGTCGCCGGTGCTGTCGGCCGTCGCGCTTGCAATCGCGTCGCCACACGCACTCGCACCGCCACCTTCGCCGACCACGTCGGTTTCGTCGTCCGTCTCTTCCGTGTCGATCAACAACCGATTGGCGTCCGATCCACTGGCGTCGGAATTCCGCTGACTACGGTCCTGCTGCCCTTGGCCGCGGCCGTCTTCGCGACCTTCACCGCCGACACTGATCCTGCCACCGCCGTCGGTGGCGTCTTCTACGACGTCGTCGTCGTCCTCGTCTCCGTCGTCGTCGTCGTCGTCGTCGTCGTCGTCGTCGTCGTCGTCGTCGTGATGGTTCTGATGGTGATGTTGCTGGTGCTGGTGCATCCGACGTCTGCTCCTCCGCCGCTGATCGTCGTCGTCGGCGACGACCCCGTCTTCCTGTTGCAACTGTTGGTGCTGTTGCTGCTGCTGCTGCCGCACCAGCTGAAGATCAAAGTCGTCGCGCATCCGACCGAACCCCGATGCCGCTCCCTGTACGCTAATTTCCGTGCGTAAAAATCTGCGAATAGAAATCAAAAACTAAATATAACTTTTGTAGCACCGTGGTAACCCTAATCGTGGTAACGTCCATACGGTAATGTTAGCATATTATACGCCATCTCCTAACGTGTTCGAAGTGAGTAAACAGTCTTATGAGGAGAATGTTTCATCCACATGTGTTGTCTTTGTCTTAATTTTTTCTTATCTTTTTTTCAATTTTGAAATGAGTCACGAGAACTTCAATTTTACAAAAAAATTACAATTTTAAAATTGTTATAACTTGTTTTTAAAAAAAACTTATCGAGGCGTTCTTGACAATAATCTTACCTTTAAGTTTGAGAACAAGTCCATTGCTTCCAATATTGAAAATAACAGAATAAAACGGATTATTCTTAATGTTAAATTTATCGTTTTATGCCTTAGTAATATAGAGACAACACACACAAATGAAACGTCCTCTATTCCTCTTAAACGATTAATAGATATAAAAGTAAAAAGATAACAGATAAATAACTGACAAATGTTATTAAATACAATGGCATAATAAAATATTAAGTTTTATTTTTAAATTTAGATATTATACATGATTATAACTTTAATTTTTTAACTAATTTGTCTCCAACTTTGATAATAATAACACTCGTTAACCACAAAAATATTTAAATTATTTGGAGCTCGGATATTTTTTTAATTGAGCTAAGTAAACTCTCCCTCAAATTTCACAAAATACTCTTCATGTAATCCACATACCAATTTATTAAAAAACTAGAAACATTTTTTTTAATTAGTTTAATCAACTTAAAACTTAACGACTTAAATTTATTATTTATTAACTATTATTCAATAATTTAACGATCTTGTGTTCACTTAACTTAACTTAACATAAGTTTAATTAATTGTTTTAATTATCTATTGCTCACATTTGACTCGAAGTATACATACAGATCATAATCTATAATAATAAGTTCGATAACATAATTCACTGTATAATAATATTTAAGCTGCAGTAACAGTGTGCCTACTATAAATGTTGTAATTTAAGTAATAATGTGCCATCAAGGATATTTCTCAGTCAACTTTCTTGGGAACAAGGAATATTCTCCTATATCTTGTGAAAATTCCTTAAAAAAATATTAATTTTACAATTGTGAACTGCGAATGAAATGACAAAGTAAGTACTAGAGAAACAATATTAATTAATGTATTAAAATCAAATCTTTACACTAACACCTGAAATTTAAGTGCACAACTTAAATGAGTTTTATATCTAATACGAATTATACATCAGAAAAATCTTCCTATTCTCCTGTAATATTTTAGGGTATAAAATATTTTTCATTTGAACCATTTACAACTATAAGTTTAATTAAGAAATTAAAGCATATGAACATTTTTTTAAAAACTTAGTATATTCCCGAAAAATTCCCATAGGAGGCGCAATCGGATAGAGTTAGCTACTTGAACAAGGCCGTAGTCGTGGGGAGGGGCAAATGGGGTCATCGTTCCCCCGGGTATCTTATAATACGGATTTCCTTGTATAACAACATTCTTCGATGGTATATTCACTGTGGTTAAAAATAGTTAAAGATTTTGACGATATTGCTGGGTATACCTTTGTAATGCGTAATAGAATATCGATAAAACGATTTTTTGAATATCGTTAATCTATCCGTGTACGAAAACCGATAATCAGTCATATTCATGTTATAAATGTATATTATAAAGGTATGAATTTGAAATATTTCACTTGAAATTTTTCAATTGAAATATTACATAATTGAAAATTTCATTGTTCTTAAAATATTTCAATGACATTAACATGAAATATATATATATTTTTTTTAACGTATTTGGTTACAGATGATTAGAAATGGCCATTGATTATACAAAGAAAACATCAATAACAATGAGCCAACTTATCAGCCAAAGTTTACGAATTTATATATGTTTAAAAATATTCTCTTGCTGTATGACTTTAAACTTTTAGATATAATACATATTTTTTTTATTTATATTTTTCACACAAATGAAATAGTTCTTTACATTTAGAAACCCAGTATATTATACACAATTAATTTACAATTGTTTACATAAAGTCGTGGAGAGGGGATTTTATGTACGTCTAAACTATATAAGACGTAATATATTTTTTATCGTTTATATTGCTGCAGTACTCGCCATAAAAAAATAATTATTCTAATCGTATAATATGTGTGTGTGTAGATAATATCACGTATCCGGTGCGTTGATTGTTAGTCTTGGCGGTAAAGATTCGCTAGCGTCTGCGAGATGACTACGCGCAGGAAACGGAGACGAAAAATTGCGCTTCGACCGTAAATCGCCTTATATAGGCGGCGATGCCGGAAGTCTGCGATAATCGCGTCAAAAACGTACATAAGCGGATTACACGACGGCGTGCGCAGGGAACAAAAGATTATACAGCAGGTTAGGTTATTATATTATAATATATAGTAGGTACATCGCGATATTATAACTTTATATGTGTTATAACTATTAGATATAATGACATAGACGTATTATATTAACCGTCGGAGGTCGTTTATTATTTGCGCCATTATAATATTATACTGAATTGCCGCAAAAAACTGCACTTTGGCTCGGAAATCATTATACCTGTATACAAATAAGCCGCGACGACGTCTACTTTAATAATAATTATATATTAGACTATCTAATATACCTTCGTGATTGTAACGGATTGACATAATTTTTAGTACTTCAAGAGAAATCTAAATTTTAACTATATCACCTGATTGCAAGGCATTCGTGTAACAAATTATGGCGACAACTCATTTGCACACAATTTAAGAACAATAGAAACCTTTTTTAAAAGAATATTGTCCAATTAAATGGTGTATATAACCTGTATAGCTTCAATTTTTCAAATTACCGATGATGGAAAATTATTATACGCTTACAACATTTTTTTCACTCTTTACAATTTAGACAAATTAGTAATAATAATAATAATAATATAATGTTTTTTTTTTTTAATATGCCATATATCTACGATTTGTTATAAAGCTTATTAATTATCGCCGACAATATATATCAAAAATACTGGAAGATTAGAAATATAGATATAAAGATTAAAGTCTGTCCCACGACTCATAAACTTGGCGAGCATAGTAATCGTGATTATAATGTTACTGATAGGGAACCACTTGTTAAAATAATCCTAATAATGCTTTACGTGCCTGTTTACGAATTCTGTCTAATGTGGGACCGGCCTATAAGATATGGTAACAGTGCATGTCATCTTAATGGTACAACCTGTTTATCCAAAATGCCAAAACTGTACCTAAAAATCGACGTTCATTGTTCATAATTTTGTACGCAAACGAATCGTAAATTTTAGAAATAAATATATATATATATATATATATATGTCCACAAACGGTTCTCTCCAGCGAAAGTGATCTACCTTTTAATCGTAAGTTTAGTTGTGGTTATCTATTAAATATAAATATTTCTCAACAGTTCCCTTCGCATCTTTTTTTTTTTTGTACTTATGCATCATGGTACTACTTCCGAACTTTTACTTCGATGCCTTATTGATGTTTGGTGGAGTCATTGAGCCAATTTGTAAATTATAATAAATATTTATTCATCTCATTTTTAATTGATATGCAAAATGTGTATTATACTCAAATATTATAATATTATAGTAATTGTATTTTCTTTAAAGCATTTTTATTTGACGGATTGATTTATTTGCATAATCCTTAATAATTAATAAAAAAATAAATAATAATAATAATATTAAAATAACGCATTGTATATATTCAAATTTTGTGGCAGATAACTTATATTAAATTGATATAAGATCACCATCCCTGTATATCACCAGCACACGCTACACGAATGGCCTGATAAATATAACTAATAATAATGATCAAATCTTTAACAAAAAATTGTGTAATATATTGTGATGTATCCTACAGCGTAATTTAAGACGAGCAAATTGTCCATAATATAATATTTTAAAACTCGTACCAATGTGTTAATATTTATCGTGGTAAACATGACTAACAGTCTTATTTTTTTACTACATAATTAAAATTCACTAAGTGAAATATTATTATAAGTTATTCTTATAAACTGCACGAACTACGGTGTTCTTAAGGCATATATTGTGTATATAAAAAAAACTGCATAAACGTAATATAATCCGATTTTTTATTATTAAATTGTTCGCAGTGTTTATAAACGTTTGTTGATAATACAACAATCACACAATTTTACATAGTAATATGATAATATATTGTGTCAATAATATTATTAAAATTATTTATTACTGCATAATAGTATTATTATTATAATTCATCAACCGTTGTGACTCGTGAGAAAGTGATTACCATGGATGTTATTTTTGATAAATATTTAAAAATGTTAACATAGGTTTTTAATATAATATAATTTGTGTTCATCTTATAGTTTTATGGAATTTTTATAGCTTAAAAAACTAAAACCTTGCATGCATTTACAATTTTAGACACTGAAAATATATTTAAATATATTATATAAAAGTCAAATACACATCGATACTTCTCAAAATTGACAAAACGTATGAATTTGAAATTTTGAGCAGTGATTTCTCTAGTGCTTTATATGGGTAAAAATAAGAGCTTTAAAAAAATGTGTATTTTAAATATGGGTAGACACATGAATAACATATAAAATTTAAATAAAACTATTAATCATCGAGGACGTATAATATCATGTAACCATATGCACGTACATATTAATCACTGAAAGACTATTGGTACATGCCTCAACTAGTGATCAAAGTATATTATAAACAATAATAAAATATCGCCATAGATTGACGCGTAATTTTCAACTCCTCCGAATCGAAAGATGAGAAATGTACTAAATTGAAATCATATGGTAGTGAATATATGAGACGGAAGTATTGCTGGTATTAGACATTATATTGCATTATGTTTAAGTTCACTAATTCATTTTATATTTCATAAGCCAAGACTTGACTACACATTTTGACTGTATAAAGAATTAAAAATATTCAATATTACTTTTCTTCACCCCTATTATTGCATGTTTGAATATTTATGTAAATAAAATATTAAGCTACAAAATCATGTACACAATACACGGTTTAAGTACAATATCAATATTATTGTTCCTAAATATTAAAAACTCATCTAACTCAATCGGGATCATATATTATATTGTATTCGATTTAAAATTAATCCCCAAACCTTTATTTTCTTAATCATTTAAAAAAATGTATTACTGCTATAATTTATAGTGTTATAGTGTAATTTAATTTAGGGCAATTTTTGTCAGGTATAATATTATACTTTATTATTTATATTATGATTTAATAATTAATTATTATTGTTATTATTATAAACACTGCAATCACTATCTAAATTTATATTATATTAATTTATCCTTCACAATATTGTCACTTATTCAATGTATTTATTTATTACTCGTAACTATAGTTTGTTTTAATAAAAATACCTAATTTATATAATATACATACTTAACAATTATGTTGACTAACTTTATAGTTGGAAATAAATATTATTATGATTATATTTAAAAAGTTCAAAGTTTAGGATATTAAGTTACGATTGTGTTTGGTTTTCTATTTTTCTGCTGATGATAAAAAAATGGAGTTATAATAGAAGCAGTAGAGAAGTAATTTTTAACACATAATATCAAATATTTACATTTTATTTTTATATATTTTAATATGGTATCATTACGATAATAACGAAAAGAATATTATATAATATCAAATATAATATAGACGGACATGATTATTTTTATTCCAACTTCCAGCATATTTGTTAGGACGACTATCGTGCACCCTTTGAGTTCGAAATTGTTTATACTTCTCGATTAACAATTAACAACAATTAATTCCTGGGCATTAACAAGTTTAAGTATAAAGTAATAATTTAACTTTTTCTAGACATATAATACGTCAAGTTAATATCATATTAATGTTTAATTGTGTTAGTAATTAGTTTTTTTTGTTTCATCACACTGTATACAATGATATAAACATAAATAAATAAATATTTCTCGATTTATTAATTTAGTTGACACTGACACATCATACGTATGATTGCTCATATTAATTGTAAATTGTTTAAACATATTAGAATGATTATAACTCGCATTAAGATAAAAATATTAAAAAATCTATGAGATTCACTAGATAATAGTAGTATTCTTATGCCTAAATTAGATAAAAGGTTAAATCATTCTGATATTTATCATAACAGAGTTAAAGGGATTATCCAGAGAGTTTAACTATAAACTAACTCGAGTTAATATTTGTCATTATTAAGTCGTCCAACTTTTGATCGATCAAAATATACTACAATAATCATAATATATTAACAATATTATACGAAATATTATATCGTACTCGTAAAACGTATGAATTTGATGTATAATATTATAAAAATAATACATTTAAGTTGCGCAATCACATAGCCCAGATAATATTAATCGATTAACTTATTTTTAACAAACAATATAATATTTAGCTCTCAATATGGAGAAAAATATTCATTCAATTCTGAATTCTATTTTTATTTTTATACAGAGATAAAATACTCATATACTCAAGATACATTTATTATTAAAGAATTAATTTGGTTTTTATTTTCAATTATTTGTTTTTTCTTGTCATGAAAAACTATAGTTGATTGAATAAAATGAGAAGTTCAAACCGCCAGCGACTTGAGCAACCTCTGAAGAATAATTCAGTTTAGGTCACCATATGACTCCATTTTCGCGTAGCACATTCTAATAGTTAGGTCGCCGTCGAGCTTATAGCAGTTAACTGCTATCAACTCATAACTAGAGGTCGGATTTATATTCTCTTAAAATCCTTAAAATATGATGTTTTTGTGTCGTTTAAAATATACGACATATTCTCTTAATATTTTTTTTTAAAATACCAGATAATATATGATGTTTTATGTCCTTAAAAATGCAAATATTCTTTCAATATTCTGTAAAAAAAATATATATATATATATTAAAATTACTCAGCTTAAATTTATTATTTATTAAATTTTATTGTTTTTTTTCTTTTTTTATTAAAAAACTCGCATAGTGAATATTGTATTTGTTTATCGATATCATAAAAATGTGGATATACGTAATACGTGCATGGATATGCAAACAAATAAAAAGTAATATAATTATTAATTATTTTCTTCAAAAATAAAAAACATTTATAAAATATTCTCATATATTCTCTAACCCCTAAAATATGTTTTTTCATGTAAAATATTTTTTTTCCTGTAAATTTTATGTTTCACGAATCGTAAAAATATCATACTCCCGTTTAACCGCATACCTATATTATATAGAAATAAATATTATGTAAAATCATAAAAATCCGACCTCTACTCATAACAATGCTCTACAACGTTCTTATGCCTAGCACAGGTTTGGCTAAACTCACTCGAGTCAATATTAATGTTGTCATTTTCTAACTCGCCGAACGAGATCCGAACACGCTAATAATTATTATAATAAAATACTATTGAATGAATATTGCATATTATTATGCTCGTATAATATAATATAATATAATATATGATGCATTCATTTGGCACGCAATAATATTATTATAATACTTTAATAATACGTACCTATAACGCTCTACGCGTCGGTATGGTATAGGTATAATATTGTAATGTGAAATTTCGTCGTCGCAGCCCGCGTCGGTTTTCGGAAACGACGACACGAGAGCCGTGTGAAACGAAAGAATAATGATAATACGAAAACGAATACGAATAATAATAATAATAATACTGTACAGAAAAAAATACGAACGAATGGGAATGAAAAAAAAAAAAATAAAAGATACGGGAAAAAAGTGTGACACGACCGCCGCCGCCGCCGCCGCCGCCGAGACGGGCGACGGGGCCCACACACGCCGCCGCGACAACGATGATGATGTTATCGGCGCGCATACATCACCGAGCTGGGCCACGGCGAGGCGGGTAGGTGACACGCGTCGTCGAACCGGGTTTTTCGTGGTCGTCGCATTCGGTCGTATGTTTTTATTTTAATTTAATTTTTTTGTTTTGTCTTTTACGCATTAAACGCGCGTAAAAATAATAATAATAACGATGATAGTAATAATAATAATAATAATAATAATAAATTCCTGACGTTCGACGGCCCGGTCGGCGCGTATTTCGTGCGTGTGTGTGAGTGTGTTTTTGTCCGTTGCATTTTATTCTGTGCCGCCGAGCCGTCCCACCGCAGCAGTGTCGTGGGGAAGTTACATTTTTTTGGAAATCAAATTACATTACGAATTACGTTTCGAAATATTGTAATTAAATTATTCTCGAGTTACTTTTTCTTTTTTTGATTAAGTTACATTAGGTACTTTATAGAGTTAAATGGGGAACTTCATTACGATTAAAGTTAGGTACTTTTTATTTTTTTATTTCATTGGAGCTTATAATTAATTATGTTGTAAATACGTTAACCGTATGAGCATAATGACAATAAACAATATTAAATTACATAAAATGTTTATTTAAGGACCCAAAAAGATAATATAATTGTTCAACACGTCATATTATATTCTTTATTTTTTAAATGTGCTTCAGAGTTGACGGGTAGTTTAGCAATAATATTATACTAGGCACAATAAAATTACTTCAGTTATACGCATATACATTATTTACAACAAAATCTAATTGAGTGGCCATCGAATCGTTTAAAAAATAATTTAATTACACAGTAACTTTCCATTTAAATCAAATTACTCGCCAACACCGAGAGCGGGCGATATGTCGTCAAATGGTTGACATCGCGGGTCGGTGGTTGCGGCGTGTGGGATAAGTTTACCCCGGTGCAATAGAAAAAAAACCAGATAAATACACGTCAAGCCGTACTGTTTTACATTATTATTATTAGTTTTTTTCCATGCATATAATTTCTGTTGTCGTCATTTGTTTTTTGGTATTCGTTCTGTTATTATTTTTTTTAATTCTTTCCCCGTGCGCTGCAGATCGCACCGCCGCGGCTGCACAAAATATAATATATACGTTCGTGGCAAAACCATAGACAAGTCGAAAAAAAAGCTATACGAAAACCATCATCAATCCTGCCACGTGACTATAATCCCGCATATAGCTGCAGTTCGGTACACATTAAATTATAAAAAAAAGTCGTGACGACTGTCAATAAAAAAGATAATATTATTATAATACGATCGCGCGCGATGTCAAAAGCCGGATCACGCATTCACTTGCATCTGTAATGATTCGACTTGTTGGCAAAGACGTGTTACCAATATATTGATACCTATATACTTATATATTATACATATGTTTAAATATAGGTACACGACGCGGTGCGTATAGTGTAAACCCGGCTTAAGACGATTTTATTTTAATTACCGCCTCGTTTCACCGCGATTACCAGTGGCATTACGATAGCGCGGCACGACCGGTCATTATAATCACATAAACCATAAAGTGCCACGCCCGGTTTGTTGTTCGACCACTGCGTCGTGTATATTATTTTTTATTTATTGTTTTAATAATGTTGATGTACATTGTATCCGCAATGTATATACGCACCATACTACATAGACATATTAATTAATTTATCATTATATCGTTTTTGTGTCTCTATTAGTTGCAATAAACGGCCGTTATTAATTATATTATACAGTGTTAACGCTAAGCATGTAAATTGCTGTATTGGACACTATATATAAGTATACATAAATAAAATAATACAACTACGGCTCATACATGCTCTATAATAATTATTGTACGCGGTGTTTCGCGTTTGAGTATTTATCTGTGTTTTTTATACATCCATTTGCCGTCTCGTCCCTTTTTTCACTTGTACACAATGTTTGTTTAATTGTATGTGGACGAACTTTTCAAAAGGCTAAAATATCACAAACGACTTGTGATAATACTGGGTACGGTGGCTTTTGCAGATCCTTCCTGCAATTACCATAAATAAGCGTGCAAAGGTGTACAAGAGTTGCCAGTTGGCTGCACACATGTTTTTTCAGTAATTGAAATATCAATAAACAAAATATGGCATTTTTATATTTAAATTATAAGTTATAACATTAACAGTTTGTGGATTATTAATCGGATCGATTGAAACATAGTAATCTTATAAATCAAAATCAGTTTTCAAAATTTAAATCCGTTCAACCTATGTCTTACTTGTTCAAGTAACATCGTTTTGAGTGACTTGAAATTAGTAATACGATATTCCGTATATGGACAATACATTTCCAGATTAAACTCTCATACATTAATATATCATGGCATTTCACGCACTTGTCACGCGCTGACAAGTCACCAAAATGCCGTCATATAAAACATTGTCATATAGTTTCATCCTTGAAACATGGATGACTATAATCCCTTTAGTAGTTTAGTATGACGACATTCAGAAGGGTTGAGTAAAAATAATTATACTCTGGTATAAACTATAAATACATGATCACGAGATCACAATATTTCGGTTGTAACATAGAATACCTACAATATAATACCTATTAAAGCCAATTATTGTGAATCAGCTACAATCGCGATACCGTTATAATATTATATATTTATATCACCGTTAACAAGTAGCTGGTAAGATGATACGAACATGGTGTTCATTGTGAAATTTAACATTAAATCAATCCACGGTTTTTGTTCAATATATGATAAATTTTTGGGAAGTTCATCATCACTGAAGGGATCCTTGATCTAATTTTGTTGTTTTGTGTTCTGTGGAAATAGTGTTCAAAATAAATGTTAAGATTCGATAAGTGTTCAATGAACTCGTTTTTGACGCTAACATTTAAGCTCAAATCATTTTCTCTTGGAAATGTACGAAGCATAGAAAAACAGTCATTAAAAGCGCCATACTCTATTTTAATCTTCCATAAAATTAACTTCTTTTGAAATAACAAAATTTTATCAAGAAGCTCTATCATGTGGGTTTCATATTTCCTTGCAAAGATTTATCCATCCTATTAGTTTTTCACTGAAAAATAAACACTAAAACTAAACTAACCATATCACTATTATATTCGTTGATAATCAATAGACGAACACAACTATCTCAACCAGCACCGGAAAATACACGAGATATGAGACATACGCACTGATTATTCAACGATGATGGTCGACGGATACAATACGGACGATAAAAATAATGACTTCAGTAAGTACTAAAAATAAAATTTTAAATGTCGCAAGTGTTTCATTATCATTTCCATAAACACTATAATGATTATAAATTTATAACTAATATTTATATTTATATATAATATTAATTTTATTTTCTTGTTCTTTAGCGTAGTTTTCTTTGCCAACTCCCTTGACGACCCTACGGGGAGCCGTGATGCACAGTTGAATACTTCTGTTATGTACAATAATATTGTCTCGTGGTAAAATATAAAATTAATTTTTTTATCAATATTTTCAGAGTATTTATGTCGTAATATTTCAAACGACTGCAGGATGTGTGTACACCATCATTCAACATAAAATTTCACTGACAACTAAAATTCACAGATAAACCGCATCCATAGGCGAAAATAGGTGGGAAGGCTTGAGGAGACTAAGCCCTCCAGAAGTTTAAAATACCACTGGCCCTCAAAATTATAAAGTGTTTAAGTATTCTAAACACTTTATAATTTTGAAATGTTTAAGATAAGGCACCTAATTGTATTTGTACTTTAATATGCTTAAATTGTTCAGTATATTTCAAACCTAATAATTTTGTCTTGTTGAAATAAATAATTGCAAGCTCCTCTTGTAAAGTAGTATCTATAGGTGTAATGAGCATATAAAACTTAGCTCTCCAGTAATTTCACCAAATTTCTGCTTATGGCCGTATCAAATAAAACATATAAGCAGGCCATAGAGCAATAAATAATAAGTAAAGTAGTTTTAGTTCTAAATAAATCAAGATATATTTTGAATTTTCATCTTAAAATTAAGTTTAATGCATATGCTACGGACAATGCTTATACATTGCCTGGACAATTTAGTCCTGCCTGAGCAATTTTAAATGTCGTTATATACGATAAATATTAGGTGTATTAGGAACTTATATAATTATTATTATTGTTATAATTGTTTTAAAGTATTCATAGTATAATCAAATTTAGTTAAATTAATGATTATTGTTTTTCAGAATATATAATAAATAAGTAATAATAAAATTATAATTATAATTATTGTTTATTGTTTTTTTCCATCAATATTATAGAATTATAAGTCATAGATACATTTAAAGAAAAATATTGTACAAAAAATAGTTTGTTTGAATTTTCAATTTAAATTTCCCGGACAATGTACACATTGCCCATAACATATACATGGGTATTATAATCCATTTATAGTACCTACCTATATATTATATATAATAATATTACCCGTTTATGAATAAAAAAACAACCGGTTCGGAGTATGCCACTTAACATAATTTATGATCAGTGATCACTACAATTATTAATATTATTATTGTTCAGTATAAATTGTAATATTTTGGCCCAAAAAGAATGAGGGTACTACATAACATGTATGATTAGGTACATAATTAATATTGCAAAAAAATATATATAATATAAAAAATAATTAAAGGTAGATTAATCAAGTTTTTAGAAAATAATAAATTGTTGTCTAAAAACCAGTATGATTTTAGACCAGGGCTAGGAACTGAAAATGATTTGTACAGTGCTAGTAAATCCATATAAAACGTACTTGATAATAATAAAAAGATTACAGCATTTTTTCTTGATCTAGCGAAAGCCTTTGATACGGTAAATCATCATGAAATAGTCAACATATTACCGAATTTTGGATTAGAAAATATTAGTTTAAACTGGTTTAGAATCTATCTGAAAAACAAAAAACAAATAGTTAAAATTAGTGACATCATGGATGAAAAGTTGAAAGTTAATTATGGAGTATCACAGGGTAGTGTTATGGGTCATATATTATTTCTTTTATTTATTAATTGTATATGTGATATGGGAATTGGTGGTTAAATAGTAACATACATGGATGATATGTGTTTACTGTTTTTAGATGTTATGTGGGACGAAGTTTGCGTAAAAGCTATACACGATTTTAAAAGAGTAATAAACTACTTAAATAATAGAAAATGATCAATCAATTTTAATAAAACAAATTTTATAAATTTTACAATTAATAAGAATGGTAAAAGTTTTAATAACCTAGAATTTTATATTTATGATAATTTGGACTTTTGTAATGCTCTAATATATTAAAAAATATATAAAGCCTCTAGTATAAGATACTTGGATTTAACATTTGACAAAAATATGAAATGGAACTTACATGTAAATAATATTGTGATACGTATGCATTTATTATCGTTTAGCTTTTATAAACTACGGTCGTTTCTATCAATGTAAACTATGCGTATAATTTATTTATCACTATTTCAGGCAATATTCCAATATGGTTTATTGATTTGGAAGGGAGGATTTAGTTAAAATGCGTTAACACCATTACAACTTTAACAAAGAAAAATGTTTAAGTTAAAATACTTTAATAGGTTCAACTAAAGAAAACTTTAAGTTATTAGATGTGTCTATGATATGTATATATGAGTCTGTATATAAGAAAATAATAATTTTATATATAATTAAAAACTTTGAATTTTTTATGGATATGAAAAAGGTATTAGTAAAAAGAGAAAATAGAGCGTTTGATGTCAGAATAGAGTATTCTAGAAAAAAGTTTGGTCAATAATCCATAGACTATCTAGGTCCAAAAAACTATAACTTAATGCCTATAAATATAAAAAGGGACATATTCTATACGGATGAAAATTGTATAACTACAGGAATAAAAAAAAATCAGATATGGTTATTTTCAGTACTGGAATAACTAATAAGAAATTATATTTAACTATTACAATCTTATATTATATTAATTATAAGTATTCTAATTTTATGTATAAATTATTAAATTAGTTTATTGTTCGTTTTTCATGTTTTATAATTAAATTGTTCATAATACTCGTACGTCACTATAACTCTCTACCACCACCACAAGCATGTGGTTAGAGGTGGTAGATATTTTTTATTTTTTATTTTCTTTCATTGTAAACTTAAATTATTAGGTAAAAATATGTGTATTTTATCTGTATAGTAAAGAAGAAATTTTAAAATAAAATATATATATATATATACTATTTGTGATATTAGTATAGAAAATTTCCCAAAAGGAAATTCTCAAAAACCTATACATTTAAAATATTCAAATACATTTTATAATAAATTAAGACCTTATATGTTATTATTTAAGTACCTACATATATTTAAAAATTCAAGAAATGTATAAGTTTGATTTTTAAGTTATTAAATAATATTTGAAATTTAATATCACAAACACTTAAACTGTTTTGGTTCATATAAATCAAATATCATATATTTATAGCTATAATATACTATCGTCGCGTCATAAATTCATCTTGTCGACGTGTGCTTCCTAAACACCCATTGACAAGGAGGGAGATATGTGGCCAGAGTTATGGTGAGGCGAGGTGGCAGTCTCTACACGCCTTACGCTGCCGCAGCTATGCCGTCATCGATCGATACATACGAGAATTTATTTCTATCAAGCATACATTCGCTACCTATATGAAGTTGTACGTTAAGAGAATGCCACGTCCATGTTGTGTACTTTAATATTATTATAGAGTGCGTATTGTCCTATATTATCAAATTGAAATGTAAGATGTATATGTAAATGTAACACTCTGAGTTCTCTCAAGGTGTTTTATAATATTTCAATTTTTAAATGAGTTATGAGTATGTAAAATATGAAATATTAAAATTTAAGACATTATAAAAAGTCAAGGAGCTAAAAACACAGATAATGTACTTATATATACCTCTAAATTTGATATAATAATAAATAAGTATACTATATAAATACCATCCGTTATGACATAGTTATGACGTCCGTTACAGTAAAATGTACACAACACATCATGCAGGTGATTGTGACGTCGTTTTAAGATTTTTTTTTAAATTTTCAATTTTATACCAAAAAATCTGTTACATGATATGTGTAAGTTTATCGAATACAATAAGAGGATGTGATGATGTAAGAAAGATAAAAAATAGCCATGATTCACAGTGTGAGCATTTGGAGAATCTTTGGTTACAGAATTTAATTATTGATAGCTATATAAATAATGAGATGAGCTAAATTATTTGAATAACGATTTAATATTTGATATATATAATAATGGACTTATAGTTATCACGTAAGTAATAAGTCGGACTCGACACCAGAAAAGAACCCGAAGTAGTATTAGATTAAGTACAATGTAGACCAATCGGTCAAAGATTGTGTAACAGCATACGTTAATTGAAATCTAGTGTTCTGTAATGGGCAGTTGTTCTCCCACTTTTCTTCAATATTTTGTTTATTTATATATTAAAAAAAAATAGCACCAAGAATAAGGATAATAGTAATATCACTATAGCAAGACCGGCGTGTTGGAAAAAAGCGAAGTGAAGACCTATGGGTAGTCCTCTCTTAATTAATCGCAGTACCTACCTACGTATTTATATATATATTTTAAATACTTTTAAGTCTTTATCGATGACAATGTTATATTATACACAATTTATATTAATAGATAGGGAATATACCGTGTCGCTCGCAAACGATCCGCCATCGGTGGTCGCGGCCATTTTGACGTTACGTACTTATGCGCGTGTATTATAAACTATAGCAATATATATATTATATAGATATATATATATAGCTCGTCCCTTCTTCGATCGGCCGGCCCACTGCGTGTCACGCGATTCGCACCACCGCGTCGCCGTCACGGATCGCCACCGATCGAGGCCGGGCGGCTCCCCTCACACCAGACGAAAAAATTAACCTCACATCAACACCGCCGCAGATGCTTTGAAAGTCCACCGCCTCTGCTCGCACGTCATCCATTCACGCTATTACCTGCTGGTGAGGTGGTCGTCACACAGTACAGGTAACGCGAAACCGGCGCAGTGCAACGCGATCACTGTGCAGTGCACGTACGACACTAGGTATACCTAGGTATATAATAATATTATGTGGCTATATACCAAGGTACCTACAGAACACACGTCCGACGATTTTCGTCGTAACTCAACCCGCCGCAAAGTCCGTGCGCTGCACCACGTATAGGTTAATATTATACGTACGGAAATCGATATCGCCGACCGCATATAATGTTTCGTCGGCGACTGTCGGGTGCTGCACGCCATGTTAGATGCGGAACTATCGAAACGACCGCATGACGCGCATATAACATAGTATAATATTTTATAAATTGTTGTGTAATAATAATACATAAAATATTAAAATAACACGCGTCACGAATATAGCTTTTTCTATAAGTCGTATTGTTGTAATTATTACGTAGGTACGACCGGAGAGTGAAAACAAAAAAAAAATTGTACCGTATATGTCCGTAAAATACTACACGCCAAGCAGTGCTCATTCTTATATAATATATATTACAAGTAACATTGTGGACGGTCGACTTTTCTGTTGAATCTCACGATGATGTCAAGACACAGAAATCGTGAACGCCCGCGACGTATTCGCATGTATACAATGAATATACATGAATATCCTCCAGCAGGTAAACTACACGACGGTAACGATATAAAATACAATAATAATAATAATAAGGGTACTTACCCGTTATACCTATATATAGTACGATGTACCACAATACAACGGATATTGCGAATAATATCGTTTTAATTTATGACGATTTTGCGCGACTATACTGTATAGGTATATGGGTACAATATACGTATATACGACAGAACGGGGTAAAACGTAAAAACCGCGACGGCTGCGGCGGAACGGACGACATCGTGTACGGCGTGTACCTCTATATACGCGGAGAGATTTAAACGCGCGCGCGCTGCAGACGGCGATATTACCTCCACACACACACACATATATACATATATACAGCACTATTATATACGTCGTCGTGATAATATATTGCGACCCGCGTGTCTGCCGCGAGTCGTTGTATATAAATATTATCATATATATTACACACACACACACACACACCTAATATAATATGTATACTTACGACATATATACACGCGTGTAAACGACTCGATACGCGCGTGTATACGTTATATATATTATTATAATATATTTATGTGTGCCCATGTGTGAGTGCGCGGGGCACGCGCGGTTGCCGACGACGACCGTATCGGCGTATGGTGGTGTCCGGCGGTGGCGAGATGACGCGGCGACGAGATCTCTTGCGCCGATAACGGGCCGCGGCCGACTGCGCGAGTATATACGATAATATATATATATATATATATGTGTGTGTGTGTGTGTGTGTGTATGTATATGCACTGGGTGACTGTCACTGCTAGCCATAATACACACGAGCTCGCGAGAGCACGAGAAAAACAAGCGACCAAATAAAATACGCGTATTATATGATCATTATTATTATTATTACTATTACTATTACTGTTGTTGTACGACGACGAAGATCAGTATAATATTTTAATATATATACATGATATTATTACAAGTTTACAGGGTGATACACCGAGCATGCTCGGCCCCTTTTTTTCCTACTCCGACAATACGCAGTTATTCAAAATATCTGATTTTTGAAATTTTAAAATATAGGTGCAGACAACGCATTCAAATACTTGAGATTTCTTGGACTTCTTAAGCAGGAGATGTTCTGTCTGGTGATGCTTCTGTTTTCCAAGCCAAACTCCCCGCTTTCCCCCTTTTTATACAGTAAATTACTTAGTGGATCATTTTTCTGAACATTTTTGTAATATTTGGAAGCTATGATAATTTAAAAATTTTAGTCATTTACATTAATCTATATTATAATTTATAAAAACATTCCAAGTATATAATGAGTACTAGATCTGTAATAACCAAATTATGAATTAGGTTAGATTAGCTACATCAACATTTTTTAAAAAAAACTATCCACTAATGAATTTACAGTAAAAAAGAGCAGTTCTCATATTTTGAGAAACATATAAGTTTGTATCACCACAAAACACAACTAAAGCAGTACAAAAAATCTCAAAAATTTGGAATAACGGTCTTTAAGTATAATATTTACAAATTCTAAAAATCAGAATCTGATCAGAATAATAATTATTAAACGGAAAAATTGGAGTGAGAATGCTCAAAAAATCACCCTATATAATTATAATATGCACGATATTAGCTAGTGTGTGACGCTGGAAAAGTCAGGTGCTCGACAAACGTTTCTTGGACGTCATCGTCTCTTCAGACCTATCGTACGAGGCACCACCGCACATACGGCCATACGCGTATAAAATATCCAACTCGTGTATAATATATTAATATATTTAATTTGTTTGTATTTCACGTGTACGTAATAAAAAACATTATTTTAATGCGCGGACGACGTGATACGTATATTATTATGCTATAATATTATTGTAGTAATATGTTACGCAACCGACGTCGTAAATACTGAGATGCGTCGCGCATGACGATGATGGCGACACCGCGTTTTAACGAATGCAACGGTGCGGACGACGAAACACTAAAAATCCGTACGTTTGAAGTCGAATGGGGCGTGGCGGGGGTACACTGTAATATACCGTATGTATTTTTTGTTTTTAAATACATCACCTGTAGTACAAGTGCAGCACATAATTTAGTACCAGCTGGGGTTATTTTTCATATTATCAATCGCATAATTTTCACCTCACGAATGATTATTTTTATAGTTAGAAAATTATTGCATAGATAAATTATATGAATGTTTTAGTTTAAGTAATAAAGTATAATATAGTAGATTTAATATAGATCATTATACATGCATACTAGTTGAACGTAATTAAAGTGAAACATCCAATAATGAAACTTTTCTAAAATAGTTGTCTACCCATATCCTACGAACTTTATCATTATAGCTATGATATAAGTCCTGATAAAAGATCATCTCTAAAACCTACCAAATATCTATTGTGTATACGAATATTATAGCATAGATATCTAATTAGCAGACACATAAACATTTTGTTCGATATGTTTAAAAAAAAACAAAACCAGGTTTTACAAATGATGAATCATTGATTCATTACAATCAAAGTTGAAAACTAAAAATAAATAACACAACTTGTACCAATGTATGTATCATTAATTCATACTGTTCATAGATTTTTTATTTTTAGATTTTAAGAAAAAAAAGAATATGTTTACGCAGAATAAACAGTTTAAAATTTTAATGTTATTTAAAAAAAAAATTATTATTAATTAAAAAAACACAAACGTACCTAATATGTGTTATAAAATAAGTAAGAGTACTGCAGTCCATGCAACTATTCTTCAAAATATTATGTACCATAATATAATTAATATTAAGTATTGTGTACCTATATAAATTTAAATGGAATGTTAAGCAAGTACATGAATTAAATATTTAGTATAGACAACACACTTATAATTATAATATTATATTCTGTGGTCTCTCTAATATTGACTATTGCAATTGCAATCCCGCGTAAGAGTATTTATTTATAGTATTAGCATATTGAGTGTATTATGCGTGCATACAAATTGACTATATATCTAGTCAATTGTCTATACCTACTGGCTACTCAATTGTATTAACTATAAACCAATTGCAAATTAATTTTTTTGAAACTGGATTTAAATACCTTATTGTCTATGTACCATGTACACATAATTTAACAAAACTACATAGTATTTATACTTATAAGTGTATTTTCCAGTAAGTATTGAGTACTTAATTGTATAGGTATTTGAAGTTTATTGGATTAGATTTAATTTGTTCCTACACCTCTCGAGGATTATTATCTCTCCAATAAGCTGTAAAAAATAATATTTAAAATTTAAAATGCCATTTTGTGAACAACCAAACTTCAATGAGTTATATACATACTAATTTTGTTTTAATCGTGTCTACTGGCTATATACTGAATGTTATTAAATAAGCATAGGAAGGTACTATAACGAGCCACATATGAGTGAGTCATAAGCTAATAAAACTCAATAAATTATTAGTTCACTTTAATAGTTACCACTTGGCAGTAATCTATAATCGATTAAGTTGTAAATAGCGTATAAAAAGTGTTTAAATTATGAATGCTGCATCCTCACAATGTTTTGTTATCTAAATATATTAATTTTTTTAAACATTATAAAATTAACTATATTTAACTACCTAGGTAGATACCGTACAGATAATAAAACATTATCGTCCAGTAGTGTTCAATTGGTACTTGAGAGTTGAAACTTGTAAGACTATAAGTATACATTTATAGATATATAGTAGGACAATAGATTATATTAAGCGATTTCTATACTTAAGATACTCATATTAGGAGCAAGATACTATTTTTTAATTTTCACACAACAGTTATTAGGTACTGTTAGAAACTATCTCTGAGTGTATCTCTATTTAGTCTTTATAGTGTTTACTGTTTACCTGAGATATTGTTGAACATGCGTACAATGTGGTTACTATATTTTTTTAGATATCTGTACGATTTTATTAACAATTATACTTGGGAATTCGTGAAAATAAAATTCTTGAATGATTTACAGTAAAAATGTAAGAAACAAAGAGAAACTTTAAGCTTTTTTAATGACAAGTTCGTTAAGCCGTATATAATTGATGTAGTAGAGCTAAACGTTGACACGAGAGAACATTCTTTTTAACGGTTAGGTTAAAGTTAGCTATTATTATTTTTATCGTACCTATATAGATCAAAAAAAGGTTTTTACAAACAATATTTTTCAAAAATTATAACAGTTAATCGGTGAGGGGCTTACTTGAGCTTTATCGTCTGGCTAAGGACGATATTAAGATGCGACACTGTATATAATAACCTAAGGTTATAAGTTGAGTCGTAATATTGTTATTGTCACGAACCGGTGGCGTATTATTATAACATAACTATCTACTCGAATGAATCCGACGCCCAATTATTCGCACGCGTGCATCAAACAAATTCCTAGTGGCGATAACACGTTGTTACACGGAACTCCTGACTCAAATCCAAACTTCAATGGACAATAATTATTTATGCGATCGTGGCTCGATTTGACCGACAAAAACTTGTACCATCACGATAGGTAAATGCAATTAAAAATAATATTTTTTATGCAAATCGTGCAATGTACCGGCGTACGAAAAAAAATAACCGCTCGTCCCTATTATCTCGACGAAGGGACGTTTGATGGCGGTGTGTGTATAGGGTGTGTGTGTGTGCGCGTGCGGG
>JACXSJ010000666.1:0-138638 GCA_014851325.1 Pentalonia nigronervosa | reverse complement strand
TTTACAACACGTCTGTGCTTTGAAGCCACCTATCATTTAAATATTTCGTACATAATATATAATGATTATTGTTCTTCGTAGACCGCCCCCAGCGACGTTTCGTCGTCGTTCGCCGCCCATAATATAATAATATATGTTATAAGATATGCGTATCAACCACGCGCATTTTAATAATTATAAGTAATGAGCTAAGGTACGGTGCATATTATGTATATTAAAATGATATTTTTTTTTTTTTTGGAGGGGGGGGGGTAGGTATACATAATAATATGCCATACGTACCACCTTATAGCTCTGAATAATCGCAGTTGCCAATATCGTCGCGAGATCGGAAGTTTCCGCCGACGCCTCCGCCGCCGTTGCCGCAGACGATGATCACTTTCCGTCCGTCGTCGCGGCGCACGATCAAACGCAATCTGAACGGACGCGCACAGATAACGGATTGCAGCGATCGCAAGTAGAACTCGACGCGGGCGCGAAGATTTCGTCGACTACTTTACCACGGTCGTGGTTAGCGGGGAAAAAAAAAAATCGCGCAGTACCGCGGTCGTACTAATTGCGCGTAGGGCGGACGCGACGAGAAAAATTCGCGCGCGAACGCGAGTGTGTACGTCCTCGCGGGTGCGGAGCGGTTTGCGACGACGTCGTCTCGAGTACTACTACCGCGAGTCGCAGTCGTCGGCAACGTACGGCCGGTAACCCGTGAGCGATGGAAGGGTGATGGCCGGGGGAAGACTGGAGTGGCAGGGCAGCCGCGACAGTGGTAGCGGCGCGCGAAGTGCGCTTGCGCCCGACCACTCCCCGCGACCCGCGCGCACAAAGGGTTGCAGGTATATCTAAGGCGTCGCCCCCCCCCCCCCACAGTGGTAAGGTTCTTAAATATTGTATTATTACATAATATTAATACGCAATATTATATAAACATGGAGATTGTACCCGCGACGAAACTATAAAATAATCATTAACAATATATACAATTTAATAACATATTCTAATCGTAAAATCGAAATAATAATTATTTATTACGACCTAGTCGCAAATATGCCCGATTGGTCGTCATACTTGACAGTCGATAATATGATAATCACCGCCATTGATTATTATCAATATAATATTGTCTACTTTGTGGATCTTACAGTGTGCAGTGTTTCTCAATGTTTTAGCCAAATTCACAATTTTGTCAAATAGAGTAACTCACCTTTTTTTTCTACGACTTCCCTATAGGTATACGAAATTGATGAAAAGTTATAAAAACACAAATTAAGTACACACATATACATTTTTACTATATAATCCCGAATATAATTGGAAATTTCAAACACCAACGCGTACAATAATTGCATTTGAAAAAAAAAATTGTTATACGTAAATACGTTGTTTACAATCTAAACGTAATATAATTTTCGCGTTGATTTTTATTTAGAAGTATAACGTTATACAACTTTTGCGTTTACCGTTTATCGTTAAAAATGATATCTTATGCGAGTAATGGTCCGGATACAGAATATTATAATAAATTCTTGGATTGATTGCTAAGATAAAAATAAATCTCCTAGGATAAAATATGTGTCTACGAAACCAAAATTATAACTTTTAAGTGGATTTTAAATTATTTCGTTTTGTGTTATTTTTTATTTAATGATATTCTATATATTACGTTTTACTTTACGTTTTGTTAAACGATATATTATATATTTTGTAAATCGTTATGTTTTGTTTTGTGGTATTTAATTATTTTTGTTTACCGTATTAATTAGGTACGTTTAAAAATTTCAAATGTATTTGTCGTATACGTTATACATTTATAATCATAACATTATTATAACGTTTGCAAGCCCTGTATATAATAGCATAATAATTATTAAAAAAAAATACGATGGTTGGGATTATTGTTATTTTCTACACAACAGATCATGACGTGTTGTGCATGTTGGAAATAGCAATTGGCAAATTTGCTTCTAAGGTTTGTGTTGAAAGAAGTGATCTATGTTTGTTTTTTTATTATTTGTAGTTGCCTTTGACATGAATCAATTCAAAGAAATACAAAATCGTGATCTTATCCTATATATATTATTAAAAGCGTCAATAATTGTATGATTTGTTTTCTTCATAGATATAAAAAATATAAATTTGAACAATAATATCTCAGGACCACCCAGAGTTTAAGAAACAATGCTTAGCGGTATACAACTGCCAAATATAATCACTTAATATAGGAACAAATAGATGAATTTGGAGGAGGACTAGGATTTCTATGTAATATTGGCAAAAACAAAAAGTATGTGGAGGCTATAATTCATTCTCTCGCATCCTCTCCATATTCATCTATATCAAGACAAAACAAAAAAAACCCGGGAAGTATGTCTGAAGTTAGTAAGTGTTGAGTAGTACCACCCAATTTAATCGTCATCGAGTACCTAGGTCCCTATAATTTAAATTGTGTTAAATGTAAATTCAATGATTAATCATTTCAAAGGAAAAACGATTCTGAGCTGAGACAAATTTTAAATTTAAACGCATTAAAAAAAAAAAATATGTTTTTTCGATATTTTAAAATTTAATATAAATACAATTTATGAATATTTTATTTTAAATATTGTCAAGCTTTTTGAACGAATGTATAAAATTGTTTGTGAACATTTAAAGAGAAAAAAAATAAAAAACGTCGATACAAATTTTAATGGCTGTATTGATTTTTTTTAAATATTGCTTAAGTAGGTGCCTGCCTATAGTTAAAAGTAGTATAATGTATATTTTGAACATTTCTTGTGTATAGAAAATGATATGGGTAAATAGGTAATTGTGGAATGTTACAAGTTTCTACGATTAATATTTTTAGAAATATAACAAAAATATTTTGAGGTTAAATCGTTATTACATTATGCATGATATATACCTTTGAATATATTATAATGTCGTCAAAATTTCAATCACAAAATATATGACTCCACTATAAACTTTTATTTTGATATCCGGTAGTAAAAAAAAAAATTGAATGAGAGTAATCTTGTATCAAATTGTAGTCGAGCCTTAGGTGTTGAAACGATTTGAATTTGACGTTTCGCGTTCGTCCTCGTGCGCAGCAACAGTCGTCCTACAAGACATTTTATAATATTATTATTTATGCTATAACCGTCGCATCATCCATCACCACCGTCGTCGTGTCGTCGTCGTCGTCTCAACCCGCTTAATATCAATATTATTATGTTTAATACGTCCGCTGCTTCAGCTACCTCTTTCGATCGATCTCGCCCTAACCGTATATAATAATAATACATATTATATAATATAATAATGGTATACGATGAGGCCTTCCCTCTCCCCCAGCCGCAGAGACGGCGAACAGATTTCGTATATACCTTGGTGTACTGCAAATCTAATAATTATTGTACACGCGACGATATCAATAATAATAATAATAATAATAATACGATAAAAACCGTTCGCAATAATTTATATTATCGCACGGTTCGCGGTGCGCGTGGGTTGCTGGCCGAGCGTGTATGTTTGTGTGTGCGTGGGTGCGGCGGCCGGGCGACACTGGACCAAAACACCACGTGTGCGTCGGCAGCGTTTGTCTGGTCGATAATAATAATAATATAATATTCAAATGTGTGTGTGTGTGTCTGGGGATATGCGTGGTGCACGTGTGTGACATATTATTATAATAATATTGTAATCGCCGGACAGCATTCGTACCGGGGCCAGAGCAGCCGCAACCGCCGATGCAGCAAAAGTGCACTCGTGTAAAATAATAGTCATAATATTAATGTGGCGAATCTTTTTTTTTTTTTTTCAGTAGTATCCGCGGTGTACCGAAAGCGACTGGCAAACAAACGCGCTTTCGCGAAGAAAATAATCATTGCAGCGTGCGAGCTCGTCATTTCGTTCTTACCGGCTCGTCTGCTGTAATCCCATTAATCCACAATAATTTATAGCACCGGCAGAAAAACCGAAAATAACGTATTGTAATGCTTGTTCGTCGCGTGAAATGATTTGGCAATTTACCCGCGCGTCTTGCCGCACCCAACGGAATCGCTTAAAATTGCCTATACTGTTTACAGCTGGTTTAGGTAGGTAATATGCAAAGAAATCGACAGCGACGACGGTATTTGTGTAATATTATACCTCATCGAAATGAAATATGTAATATTATTTTTATTTTTCAGACGTCGTTTGATCTAAACAAAATGATATCAAACGACAACTTTGGGTCGTTCAAACGGATGATGCGTAGATGATATTATTATTATATGGATGCTGTTTGGGACGGATAATTGGTTTGAAATCGGCGTTTTTTTGTCGTTTAACAATGATTCTATTACGACAGTTCGACGTAGGTACGCGCGGCGCGTCTCGAATTGTAGTTTCGTCATTTATATATATAAACCGATAATAATAATTTATGCTTTTCAGACATTACGTCGAATTCAATTTTTACATATTAGGTATTGTGTTTTACCGTCGGAAATAACAGAGCATAATATGTTATATTATATTATTATAATGGATGCATATTAGACACGTCGCGCCCACTTCCCAGCGGCTCCGTAATTCGATTCCCGTCACCGTATGAGCAGCTATCACCATCATAATCGAATAACGACGACGACATGTGCGCAGCGTGTACATATACGCGACGCGGCGGCACGCGCGCGCGCGACAAGGTCGTCTCATCAGTCATCCGCGGCGTTCCACAGAAACTCGGCGTCGGCGAATCGTCGCGGACGTGCGACACGTGTCCCCCGGCGGCTGCTTCGTCCTCGTCTCGTCGGGATGCCTGCAATTCGCACACACATTATAATATTATTATATTATTGTTTTGAAAACGCGTACCGGTTCAATATTATGCCATCGTCCACACATACCGCGTGATAGGTACATAATACCGATGAGGTAACGTATATATGGCGCGAATCTGATTGCGTTTGATTGCTCGGCACAACAATATAATACGCGATCTGCCCATCTGTGTGTTAATTATATGACACGTCCCCAGCCCCGCCTTCATTTACCGATACTCTCGGGATATCCGCCTGACGCGGAATACTGAACGGCGGACTTGCCCGTTGATGTACTCGATTATTTTGCGTCTGGTCCAATATGCCATGGCCAGCTATGTATCGTTGAACAAAGTGTACTGATATAATGTGATGACCTACACCGCTAATATATATTCGATTTATCCATATCTAGCGATCGGCTATGGGTACCAATCACTTTAAGTATTTGGTTGCATAGGTGTATTATAATACAATATTACTGGTTTATTGCTAGCTGATTGTTCACGGCGTTGCCCGCGATTCAATGAAATAAAGCTCCCCGTTTTACCCCGTTGGCCAGCTCCGTTTAATGTAAATTACACGGACTTTTAACACAGTCATTTTGACGAGTTCAAAATCGCACTGAATTGTTCGGTTTGACATACGATTTAAAAGTTCGATTTGAGATCATACATTTGAGTTTAACCCATCTCTAATGTTTAGACAGGATAAGAAAAACAATAATGTAGTACAAGTTACGACGTATTCACCACATTATTATTTCTATAGAAAATGGTTAGATATTATATTGTATCAAATTATAATGGTGTTTAATGTTAAGGTGATGTAAAATCGATTATCGTTTATTTAAGTCCATGTTAGTGCGCACATTTTATTAACGATTTATAAATCAGAAAGAAATGAAAATGTGTGTTACATATTTTTATGCAATAATAAGTAAATATTTTATTTTAAAGTATAAGTGCCCGGTAAATGGTAGTACAATGACATGATAATTGGTGGAAGACGGTATCAGACACATATTGGACCTGATGGTCGGTCAAATTCAGAAGTAGATCAAATATTCGACCAGTTCTTTTATTATTCACAGTTAAAATAAATATCTGAATCAACTATAATATATACGTATTGTCGAACCCAGTTAGGCCAATATACAAACCATATACAGGCTACGGCTCAGGAGAATCACGGATTTTTAATTTGGGCATTGAATGCAAAATAATGGTGTATGCCTCACTTATAATAAATGAAATAATTATCATATTTAATTAATTATAATTATAATAATATTCTAATGGTCTAAATCGAATAGAATCCGGATTGGCAAACAGGATCCTGTCAATGATCAATATCGATATATAATGCACGACGCTTGACATAGCAAGTTTACGGGATTACGATTTTACCACGAAACATTTCTAATATTATTAAAGTGAGTTTTTCGTCGATCTTCGAAGAGGAGCGAGTATCCAAGTATTTAAACCGTAGAACGTCTATAGTGGTTGGCAAATAAAAACAATAGAAAAAAATATAAATGTTTTCTCAACCCTTAAGACATATTAGCAGTATGCACATTATGCGCCTTTTCGCTGTAGCATGCGACCTCTTCGTTTTCTTTTGGTTGGCTTGTACAAACACTGCTCGTCAACCTATATATATATATTTTATATTCTCATCAGCACCACCACCGCACCCTCTCGTACGCCGAAAACATTTTGAAATTTGCTCTGGCAGTTTGGAAGAAAAATAAATCTTTGAGTTTCGCCGAAAATCAATCCCAGGCGCTCGGCATCGCCATATAATATATAATATAGTTTTAGAGTACCTAAGCAATAATTATTTGTTATTTTCAATAACGCTAACGCGTTTCGAAAAAAAGGTTCCTTTCCGTGTCCTGCTGCCGCGTACAGTCTACTGGTTTCGCGTTATCGGTCGAAATCGATTAGTGTTCGTCTGCAGTAAAAACGCACGTGTTTGGGAACAGGGGCCGTCACCGGCCGACGACGTCGTCTTGTCCATACATAATAATAATAACATATGGTAGCGTAGTACCTACTGTATACCTCCATAAAATATTTGTATAATAAGCTTCTTATGTTGTACAATCGTAATAAAACACAATATTATTATTGTGGGTCTTTACGACGAAAACGTCGGTCGGCGTCGACGGCAGCGACATCAACACACTGACAACTGCAACGATAATAATCATACGGCACACCGGTTCTTTTGTACACACGCTTCGCGGACAACATAATATACTTATGTAGGTAGTGTATTATAATGCGTGTGTGTATAATAATAAATTGTATTAATATTATTTGGGCACTACCGCCGCCGACGTGCGTGTAAGTACTCTCGTCTCCTCCTCCGGGTCATTGTTGTCGTCGCGTCTATTCACTGCAGCCGCCGCCGCCGAAGTACCCCTCGACTCGATCTCGCGCGCATATATTATTATAATAATATAATATATTTTTTGCCGCGGTACCACCATATAGGTATGGCAGAGCGGAGCGGGGTGTGGGTAGGGTATAGTAATATACTACTGGCAGGTTACCCATCACCACCCCATCACACACACACACACACACACACACCCATTGTGTTATCATGTCGATCGTGTGTGTGTGTGTGTGCGCGCCCACTGTGTACATAAAGACATTATTATCTGCAAGCCTAGCACCCGTCCGTCCGTAATGACGGCGGCGGCGGCGGCGTCGACCCGAAACCGAAACAAACAAAATACATCCATTCGTCCTATTGTAGCCGACGCGATCGCTCTCCCGCGTGTATAAAACGTAATATATATATCATTATACCTATAATAATATATTATATACATGATGATTTGCCGAGCGTGTGTTCACATCCCGTTTTTTCATTTAATAATGAATTTGTTCAAATCCCGAATTTTAGAATTTTAAATTTACTCAAAGAAGATATTTCAGAAATATTGAAATTTTTGGCACTATTATTTAGAGGAATGTGCGATACATAAACTTCTGCTTTTCAAACAAACAACCTCCCCCCCCACCATTATCTTATTGTAAATTATCAAGTGGATAATTTTTCTGAAATTTGTGATGTACCGCTTATACCTACCTAATTCAAAATTCGAACGAGTATAGTTGCTATCGGTTATTAAAATCTACGTATAAAGGCACTAAGGATAATATAGTCCTTAAAAACTGTTTTCCGAAAATATTAAATAAATGTTATATAATAATATGCATTGTACCATTTTTACAATTTCTTAATTTTATAATTAAGATTATTACTAAAATCTTCAAATCACTATAGTCACACGTCTTCCAAACTAACCATGAACCTATTATCCCTATAGAACACAAAGTTAAATACCTAACTCAAAACCGTTTGTTCGAATTTTGAATTCGATCCGTCGACATTTTCAGAAAAATTGTCGTTATAAATAACTTTCAGCAGAAACGGGGGTTCTCGTATATAAAGAACAGAAATTTGTATCTTCACTACGCAGGACAATCCTAACGTAGCACAAACTATCTCAAGAATTTGAAAACATGGTATTATAATAACAAAACATTTAAAAATTCCAAAAAATCAGATTTTGAACAACTGTGTTGTTGAAGAAAAAAAGGGGTGAGTGTGCTTTGTAAACCATTATGTATTAGGTACCTATTATATGTTTGAACTGACGGACGGACGTCGCGGAGATAATAATATTTGCACGGCAGCTGTGTTTAGCCGCGGTGCGTTTCCGACGGCCGTCGACGACATATTACTGCAGCTATATCATATATAGTATAGGTGCATTATTATTATTATTGTGCTCGCGCGTAGTCTTCTCCAACATAAAATGATATATTATATACCCCTTGTACGTATATATATATATATAGGGGACGAACGGCGCATCATCGCCCCAAAAAACGAGCAGCGTTTCGACGTTATACACTTATTGTCATCGTGCGTGTAAGTGCGTACCTATATAATATTATATTATATAATACGCGTAACTGACACTATAATATTATTTATACACGCACAGTGCGCTCGAATATTGGACGCGGGTCCCGACAATAGATAATTGATTTAATGGCGTTTACACTCTCGCGGGTATATAATATAATATAATGATGTACCGAGATGAAAGCCTGCCACTCGAGAGCGCGTATAACATATTATTATTGTTATTATTGTATATTATACTGTGCGTTTCAAAAGTCCCGTAGCGCCCCTGCTATAATCTCCGTGACAAAACAGTATATATTATATAGGTATGTACATCTGAACGTAGATATTAAACTTATATGGATGCGGCATTGCGTGAAAATATCTACTATCCAACACGACTGATATCATAAATTGCTAACCACAACATCGTTAAATTACACGCATAAATTAATATTTAATTTTTTCCAAACACTTTTAAAGGCTAATTTCTTTATATCGATCAGAAGCTTCTGTGCGACTACGAGAATCATCGATTCTCTCTCCGTTAGAATATGTTGTATCCAGGGCTAATCAAAATTTCGTTCTACGTTATTTGCAATCTAAGAATATTTACACAATTTTTGTTTTTATCATTATTTAGAAGTAAATGTTAAACAACTTTTGCGTTTATTGTTTATCGTTTATCGTTAAAAATAACATCTAATGCGAGGAATGACCGATATCTATAATATGGAGTATAATAAATTCTTGAATTAATTGCTAAGTCACGCAGAATAAATATTTTTACGAAACCAATATTATAACTTTTAAGTTAATGGTTTTTAAATCGTTTCGTTTTGCGTTGTTTTACTTAATGATATAATATTATAAATTTTACTAATCGTTGTGTTTTATTTTGTGATATATTTAATTATTTTTGTTTATCGTTTTCCGTTTTAATTACGTTTACAAATTTCAATCGTTTTTTTGTCATATATAACGTTATAGTAATAAGTGATTATAACATTTGCAAGTCCTGGTAGTATTTTAAAATCGTATGTTCATACAGAAAATATAGGAAAGCCGTAACCATAATATTATATGTTTGATACCAATTGCATAATATCTATAAATTGCGGTTTTTTCAACAGTAAAATACGAAAAAAAAAATGTATGCCATTAAAATGGAATACTCTCATATGGATTACTGTTTAAAAAGCCTCATTAAAATATATATTTTGCGATGTGTCCGTGTGATATAGCGGAGGTACTTAAGGGGGATGATACGGGACATTTCACATTAGAGACCTATGCCATATATTAAACGTATAATATAATATGGGGACACGCGATACCTGTCGATCGGAAAATACACAGAGATCGCACAAAAACTCAACGTCGAAATTTAAACAGTCGCTATGTTACTAAATCTCTGCACTAAATCTTGTGGTTGGTAAGCCGTGGTTTACCATAATGTTATAATACCATGCGATACATTCCATGTACTCAGTAGAGAATAGAATCTAATCTCAATATCATATATAATCTACTCAATAAAAGGTTCAAGCAGCTACCACTCATATACCACACTCGGTCCATCAATGCAAAAACATAATATAAGTCACCTCATCGCATTAAAAAATTTACCATAATTCACGGTTCATGCGTTGTATCAGTACGGTACAGTAAGAAGTCGCACATAATATTATATATAACATTATATGGGTACAATTGCAGCCGTAAAAAAAAAAAAAACGTTATAGGTAGGTATATAACATACATACATATATATATAACACGCGTCACACGACAATTATACATTAATGTGCACGAACCGGTAGATTTGCAGCGTTTGCGTGCGAAAATCGTAAATCGCGTTGTATAATAATATAAAATACGCGTACCTCGGTATAATATCATATTATTATATTATTGTTAAGTCATTAATATAATATATAATATCAAACGGCGGCGTTTACAACACGTTTGCGACAAACAGTCATATATCGTACCCATATATATATATATATTATGTTATGTATATAAAATATAATAATGTACTGCACGTAATGCGCGATCGTTTGATGTATATAACATAATACATAGTTTCCCAGAAATACGCTTAAAAAAAACCCTTTCTGAATTTCTAAAGAAATATATCTATGTGGAAAAAAATTGTTTTAATATTTTCCCACGTGGCGGTGGCGGCGACAATGATATAATTATGATTACCGGGCACGTATACCCATTTAACCCTTTTCCGGAATAACTACGGCCACCGGCAGCGGCGTTGCTGCTGTAGGTGCCCGCGGGAAATAATATATTTTAACCCTTTTTCATTTCGGTTGTTTCCGCGATTTTGGTTTTCTCGCGGAAACAAGCACCCGGTGTGCTGCACCTACTATACTATTATTATATTCTCACGACTACCGCCAAAGGTAAAACGCAAATGTAGCTATACATAATTGTATTGACGTATTAAATATATAATAATAATAAAAATTATAAAAAAAACGATAATTTATCGCGTCGAGTAGCCTCTACGTTGTGCAGCAGCCCTGCCGCATATGTTACAGCTGATCGAACCCGTTTCGCTCGAAACCCTTTCGCACGACCCGTTAGGGGCGCAATTTCTGTTTCATTTAAACGGGCGCAAATATTATATAAGACCTGTAATTCTGCTCCTCCCCCATAGCAGGCAATTATTGTTATAAAAATGCACATATTTTTATTAAAGCATTTTTTTCTTGAAATTCAGCATAACTATATTATGCATATACTATACATTTATATTATATTATGTACCTCGGTAGTTGATGCATATAAATTGAAACAGAAATACAAAACAAAATACTTTGTTTATAATATAATTTAAATATTATAATTAGAACTAAAAATCGATCAGACTTGGGCAAGTCTGAAGGGCAATAGGAGGTATAAATACATTATAGGGGTTAAAAAATAATATATTATGCTGAATAATGGTATATACAATTTATATTGCAAAAATTAGAAAAATACAAGAAACATTATGTGGATGATGTATTATATTTTTCAATTATATAGTTAGTAAAGGGACTCGCCAAAAATTAGGTGCTTTGATAATTAAACCTTATACAAAATGGAATGATGCCATTTGACATTTTAATGATCATTCAAAATTAAAGTATCATAAACTTTCAATTATTCGGTCTAAAGAATTTATAAATAATAATGAAAACAAAAAAAAATAATATAGCAAATTAAATAGATATTTCACGAAAAAAAATAGGTTATTGAAAATCAAAATATTCTTCGTCCAATAATTGAAACTATTCTAACATGTGGACGACAAAATATTTCACATTGATGACATAAATAAGTAATGTATATTTTTATTTTAAATTGATAAAATCACCCAATTTATAACTTATCAATCATCACTTTTAATTTGAATAACATAAATCTTAATATTTCTTATTTTAAGTAAAATTTTAATGCATTCAAACAGTATATTTAATTCATCTTCGTTGATTAAAATTTAATATTAAAATTACATAATTGTATTGATAATATTACATTTTTTAATAATATTTTTACAGTTTAATACATAGTGTATAACACTATAAGTACAAGTAAAATACTCATTTTTAATTTAAATAAAATCAATTTTAATATTTTTTATTTAACACGTTAAATGTGTTTTATGTAGGAATATAATTTTTGTTGTAAATATCGATAGCGTTATATTTAATAATATAAAATAAATACCTGGGTTTTTTTTTATTTACATTATTATGTGTACTCCAACACTGTAGTGTATTCTGTTTGATATTATATGTTAAATTGTTTAATTGTTTAACTTACTTTTTATGTTATTGTGTTTATGTGAAGTATCGAGCAAGTAATTATAATAAAAAGTAAATCCCCAGGATCTCTATGCTTAATATTTGGCTCGTATCTTTAATTTAGTAATCGTTGATACATGCAATTGTTTTATAGTTACAAAATATTTTTTTGGCGAAATTGATTCATTAGTAGAATTCATGTGTGCTAAAAAACGAACAGCAATATTTGTAAAATGGCAAGAACATTGTATCCAGATAAAAGAAAACTTCGTTTAAAACGATTTTTCACTACGAAGTAGACATCGCATGATAGAGTATTAATATTGATACAAGATAAATAATATGCTGCATTTAAAGACTTTGAACGAACTTAGTACTTTACAAGATTGAGATCGTGATATTGTATCAACTGCAAAGTCTTTAATTCAAATTATTACATAATTTCAATTTATTTTGCTTATGAATTTTATAAGAAAAGTATTTTAAATTACTATAGAAGTTTATAATTATTTGCAGTCCAAATCTATGGACTTCATACGCATGCTATAACATTAGTTGATGTTGCTAATTCTTGTTTGCAAGAGTTAAGATTTGAGAAAAACTGTATTAAAACAATAAAAGTAATCGATTTTAAACAAATACGAACGAGGAAGAGGAAAATTATGCCTCGTGAAACTGCCAAAGACGAAGTGTCTTCATAGCCTAATGATATTTTCCGAAAAGATGTTTATTATAAAATCTTAGATGCTATCATAACATCAATGGAGCCTAGAGGTAAGATTTAATGATTTTAGAGATATTTTAAAAGATTTAATTTTATTATCTCCAGAATACATAATGTCAATAAATTATAATAATATATTAACAAACTACGCATTTAAGAACCTAAAATAATAAATTCTTAACATTGATAAAACTGCATTAAGAACAGAGTATCTAATAATAAAAAAAAGCTTAAATTAACTATTAATTGGTCATGACTTACAATTAAATGATTTTAATGATAATAAATCTAATTAGTATAATAGTAAAATAAGTTCTGAAGATAGTTCAGGCGAAGATGACCAAAAAAAGAAAAATTATCGCGTTTAAAAATACTTGAGTTATTGTCAAGTTATTAGGGCGGCACCTAATTTAAATCCGGCACTGACGTTAGGCACAAATTTAATTATAAATTACACAACGCCGGTACCTCACTTTATTAGAATACAATTTTATACCAAACAATATTATAACATATAGGCCTAACCTACCTGCAATCTAGTAGGTACGAATATCGTTATAAAAAGTACCAATATGTATAATATTTATTTTTCTCCTATTCTTTAGCCGGCGGTCGCTTTCGGCTCTCACACCGCACACAAAAAAAAAAAAAAAACATTTGTGTTGGATATATTATATATAAAATACGTTATATAAGCGGTATTACGACCTGCAGCACTCGATACCGAGCGTAGTCGATTCCAAACCGGTCGGGATTTTCCACTCGGCCGCCACACGTCGGTGGCCATTAGCGTTACGGGCTGCGGCGACGTACGGCTGGCTGCAGGGAATTTCGGCCCCGCCGCAGTGGCAACCGATATAATGTGTATTATTACATTAATGCAATAATCGCAGGCGGTGTAAAAAAAAAAAAAAATATAAATCGCCACTGTTGCCGCTGCGGTCTCCTCGCTCTTCTCAGCGTGCGCTCTATGCACCTCGTCCTTCACCGCAGCCTCGCCGCCGTCGCCGCCGCCTGTCCGACCTGCGCCTCGTCACCCGTGCGGCTGTCGACGGTTCGGCGGGGTCGGTGGTCGTAGCCATATTATAATGGTCGGACGTCAATTCAATCGCCGCCGCGACGCATTTACGTCGTTACTATTATTATTATTATTATTATCATTATCGTCATTATTATTATTATGCTCGTCAAAAAATATTAATAATAAAATATAAAAAAATAATATAATAATAATAATATTATTCTCCGGGTCCCTCTGCCGCGTAGCGCGCCACATCCGCCACCGCCACCGTTTGTTCCAACTCCGAGGCCGGTGTCGGGTTTCTCCCCAACTACGGCGCGTATATAGATATAATACTTGTAGGCCGCGGTGCCGTATTACCGCCGTCTCGTCTACTGCGCGTGCGTGTGCGTCTGAACGATGAAAACCTCGTCCGTCCGTCCGTACTACCGTTCGCTCAGGTCTGTCCCCGTTCATCCGTCCGTCCGTCCATCCGTCCGTCCGCCCGCTAGGTTCGAACGCAAACAAACGAAACGAAAAAACAAACAAACAGCACCGTAGAATATACGAAAAATCCGTCCCCCATCGCGCGTGTTTGCTGTGATGCGCGCGCATCGCCATTATTTCCAGTATAACGTTAACCGAACGGCAAACACAATAATATTATTTTCGCGTAAATATAACATATATATATATACGATACACGCAATACATGTGCGGGGTTTTAAAATTCGCAGACGGTTATGGAACGTTTTGGCGTAGAACGCGCGTGGGGACCACTCGACCGATAGCTATAGAGGAGCCGTGGGACAATATTGATCAGCAGCAGGGCACTCTATACACGTCTTCGACCCACCGCCTCGCGTCAACACGTACACTCGCTAAAACAATATAATTGTCGATTTCGTCGTCGACGTCTTGAAATTATTATAATGAAAGTCGTGAAAAATCGACCAGGGCTTCCAATCGTTGTGATTACAACGTTATACTCGTATATGACAAAAAAAACGATTGAAATTTGCGAACGTAATTAAAACGGAAAACGGTAAACAAAAATAATTAAATACCACAAAATAATACATAACGATTAACAGAATTTATAATGTATCACTGAACAAAATATAAAGCATAACGTAATTTATAAAATTTCATTAAAATAACGCAAAACGAAATAGTTTAAAATCCATCAACTTAAAAGTTATAATATTGGTTTCGTAGAAATATTTATTTTCACGTGATTTAGCAATCGATCTCAGCGATCAATCCAAGAATTTATTATATTCCGTATCCGTGCCATTCCCCGCATTAGATATTATTTTTAACGATAAATGATAAACATAAAAATTGTATAACGTTTAGATTGTAAATAACGTAAAACAAAACTTTGATTTCAAATGCAAGCCCTGAATTTACAACTATTGTGGTGTTCCTATAGAAATGTAAGCCTGAACATTTTATTTTTAATGTATTTTTCTTAGCATAAATAATTTTTGAAGTTGCACGGTTGGTTTATATTATAACAAATCAAACAAAACACTAGATTAAAAAAAAATTATAGTAATTATTATTTTAAATTTGTATAAAGTTACATTTTTATTATTTAATTAAGGATCGAATGACTGTGAATATGAATTATAATTAAAATCTATACCTATAAATTAAATAATATAACATATTATTTATCAACTATTAATATTATAAATAGTTTTGACTTATGATCTTGTGTTAAAACTAAGTACAATGTAATATATAATAATTTCTCATAAAAATAAGTTAATGTACAGTTGTGCAAATAACTCAAACAATAAATAACAAAAAATGGTAAAATCAATAAATGTTAGAAAACGTTTACACACTCAACTTTCAACTAAAAAAAAAATGTATACAATTTTTTAATAACAGATAAAATTACACATTTATTACAGAAATAAATTGTAGGAAATTGTATTTCCTATATTATGTTCTATAGTAGCCTAAAATAATATTAAAATAGATAAATGGTAAAAAAGTACACGGTTTAAATATAATTATGAAGGTTAAACATACTATCATTTTATAATATCAAAGGATTTATTTAATAAGAAACAAATAAGAGAAATTATAACATTTTTAAAATTTTCAACTTTTTGAAAATGTTCACAAAAACATTTTTTTATAAAAATTTACAACACTATGTATTCCTATAGAATGATATATACTATATATATCTATCCCATATACTCTCAAGATTTTTTTCAAAAATCATAGGTATATTGCGTTTTATAGATATTCTCAAGTCTTAATAAATTTGCGAAAAAAATATCGATTGTTTTTATAGTGGACAATTTATGCCTCTATTGAAAACCAATAAAAAATATATTTAAATAATACAGTAAATAATATAGTAGATAAGTAAATAATATATTTAATGAGTTTATTTTTTTAAATAAATAAAAACCATAGAAATAGAAAAATTATTTGTTATCACTTATGACACTTAATCCTTATTATAGATACCAAGGACATAAACGGTCATAGTCTGGAAATTAATGTAAGTATGATGGCATATGGAAGACTTTTTTGATCACCCTAAATTATTTCATTGAAATTATTAAAATTGTCTTCAGTAAATTTAATGGGAACATCTCGTGGTCAATGGTTACCATACTACAACCGTATTATCACCATCATCATATACAATATATCATATAATATAAGCCGTTCATTTTATCTTGTCACTCAGCAACCGTTATACGGTATGAAAATACTGTGGTCTAAAAATTAATTTATATTGAAAAATTAATACAAATTTAATTTTTGGACCACTGTTTTTTTTTTTTTTAATCGTAACAGTTACTGAGTGCCAAGATAAATTGGACCGATTATACTAATAAATTGAGGTGCTATAATGCAAAACACATATCTATATCTATTTTTCACTTTTTTTTGGCATTTATTGGTATTTCACGTTTTTTTTTTTGTAAAACTTATAAATTAACCCCTTTTACTATACGTTTATTTATATATATTAATAGAGACTTAGGTGTTATTTTCAATACAAATCTATATTTCCACCTACATATTTATTTTATTAAAAGTAAAGTAATGCGTCACGAACATCAGGTTTTACTATAAATGTTCTTGTTTGACGAATGTACTAGTTTTTAAACATTAAAGTTCTGAACTTATTGGTATTGACAATATATTAACATAAAGTGGTTTGAGGTTCATAATATTAGAAAAACGGAAAGGAAATGAATACATTTAATTTTATTGGGTAATCCGAGATGGAGTATTAAAATTATGTTTGGAAAGCATAAAAAGACAATCAATTTTGTTGAAGAATATATTATGATAATGACTAATGAGTAGCTATATCGTTATAATAGTGAAAATAATAGTTACTTTTAATAAAATCCTGCTATACATTATGATTCTTGGCCAGTCTTGTTGATGATATTTTTAAAAAGCAATAAAAATTGAAAAAAATTGAAAATAAGTAAATTTTTAAATAATATTTTTTTACCTCAAAATTAATTTTAAATGGAGTTTATATTCTATGGTATTTTCTCATCTTACATTATTTTTTCTTTGAGAATTATTTGACCTATCGTTTAGTGTAACTTATAATTATCTAAACTACCCACCTGTTTTTTTATATATGAAAACCCCGTTAATTCAGTGCTAAATCACACACACAAACAATTTTAAATACACATAATATATATATATATATATACGCTCATTTATAATTTAGTAAATGTATAAATAAAAAGTAGTCGATTTTAAATATACAAAATAACTTTGAAAAATTTTTTTGTATAATCGTACAGTGCCGAGTATTTTTTCTTTAAAGTACTTACCGTTTAAAAAATATATACGTATTCGCCGAGTATACCTATCAACGTTAAAAAGTACATTCGAACGCTTTTATATACTTGAGCGTAAAGGCGATAGACACCTATGACTGTACAATACACGCTATCCGGCATTCTTAAATATTTCTCGCTGCTTTTGGAGAATCGGTGCAGCAGAATAACTGGTATATGCATTTCGCGCTTTCGCCTTCTGCGTGACAATAAAAAAAAGTCTCGTTAGGGCTTATCGGAACGACGGTAATCATCGGCAAAGGTATTATATAATATTGTAGGCAGGTCGTTGACGGATTTGAAAATCGATAGCACGCGCGAGCACGAGGTAAGTACGCCGACGACGAAAACGAGAGAAATTCCTAGGTGGTTATAATATATATATATATATATATATATATACACGTATTTGCCGCCCGGCAGTGAAACCGTTTGAAGAAGAATCCGTTAACGTCAAAGTTTGGACCCATCGTCCACCACCCACCCGTCACCCATCGACGCGCCGCTCCGTATTATATTATTACTCCGTCCGCGGGCGAGCGTCGTCGTCGTCGCGACACCCGACACCGGGCGCATCGGATATCAACAGGCGGTGCGGTGGCGACGGCGGCGGCGCAGCGGGGAGAGGGACACGGAGACGACGGCGTCAACCGGAGGACCGGACCGCCGCCGCGGCGTGTATTCCGTCCCGCGGGACGGGCGGCGGGAGGAGAGTGTTTGACGACGGACGGACGCCGTCGATATCGAGTTTCGTGCACGCAGTTACCTACGGCGACGGCACCGCCGCAGGATAAGCCGCTGTCACCGCGCGTTATCGTCGCCGCCGCCGCACCGATAGTGGCACGCGAGAATAAGCGCGGCGCAACGTTTATAATAACGTACAATGTTTTTTTTTTTTTTTTATTATTATTATCTATAAAATATTAAAACGCCGCGCCGTCTTCGATAAATATTTAGTCGCCCCTCCCGTACGTTTTTGGTCGCACGACGGCGCAACAATACTCGATTCCGCGATAACGGAATATCATAATTATTAAATATTCTTGCGAGCGCATCGAAATACCGAGAAAAAATAAAATGAAATCATGCTAAATACGCGGGACTGCGGCACAAGTACGGCGTAGATATTTACAAAAGAAAGCGCCGGTACGAAAAGCCGATCCGTTTTTTTTAAAACCGAATTTCTGGAGACATTATAAAACACAATTTTAAAATGTGTTAATGATTGACAAATGAAAAACCTAGTATAGGATTATTTTTTTATAAGAATTAGATACTATGGTAGCATAGATTTTACATATATATATATATATAAACATAAATTAAAGTCATTTCCAGTGGTATACCTTATATAGGTATCTGAACTAACTACTATTATATTATATTCATGATAATTATATAGTTATAAAAGACTATACGATTTTGCAGTCTTGTAAAAAATACATTTCAAAATATATTTCTTTACAGATACTATAATACATCAATTTAAAAATTATCTAAGAACTAAGAATACTTGTTATGTATTTAACATATTTTTAACTTAACTTATTTTATTCAACAATAAGGTAAGACAATTAATTTTGTAACTAGTACCTATATGTTGACGAATTTAAAATAGAATTTTCACATTTAAGTGTCATCGGAGCTTTGCACTATCCATTTAATTTTATACTAAATGAAACTAATAAAAATGTGTTATATTTTAATTTTAAAATACTTAAATATATATATTAACTAAACAATAAACGGTTGTCAATGACAAAATATAAAATAACTAAATGTTTAATAATTTGATCTTAATTATAAATAACGATATTTAAAAAACAATGTGAAATGTGATGAATAATTATTTTGTATTTAGAAAAGTATTTGACGGATACTTCTGGACTAAAAAATGTTGAAAACAATTTTAAAATAGCTATATAACTAAATCTCTTATTATAGTATGAATACTGTAACTAGTAATGGATTACTGTTGTACCGGTCGATCAGAATTTTCTTTTCCAAATAATAAAATTGAAAAAAAATGGACTTATCTGGTTATTGTACCGCAGTGTCTTCGATAATTATTTCTACAATACAAAATGCATACATAAATATATGCGTATGCATGTTTACCTATATTAAAAAAATGATTTTTGTAGGATATACGTACCTATTGGTAGCCGAGATATACCGATATGGTTGTCATAAAAATTATATTACTTAAAATAAACTTCTGTTAGTAATGTATTACACAAAAAATGGTTACCTGAAGCTACCTCAAAATATATTGGGTGCAATTTGCAACGTGGAAATTTAATGGGCGCGACTATGATTTTCTCCCTTCGCTGGGCGCAATTTAGGCTTGTCCGTGAATGTTTGTATTTGCATTGTACACGATGAATAAAACATGGAATTCCATAGTACGCACTACAATAAACATTCCAATGCATACACCACACGCATAACAAAAACATTAGTATTACCTACCGCTTTTCTTTCAAATAATATGCATTTTTTTTTTCAATTGAAAACTGAGACTACTGCGCAATTCATCTTTAGACTATTTGACAGAAAAAAATTATAAAACCGTTTTACGTTCAAATAATTTACCTATATGGTTATTTTTTCAGTCGAAAAATTAAACTGCTGTAATTATATGTTTTTAAACTGTTTTACGAAAATAATATAATTATAACTAACTATATATTTACAAAAACATAATTTTATATTTGAAGACAACATTTTGATTCGTTAAATTACGTTAGTTTCTTAGGTTTATTGTGTAACAAGGTTGAACATTCATTTGTTTTTTACCATCTACTACATTTTTACAAATGCGAGAAGTATATGTATATACCTAATATTATAATAATGTAATATACACGATAATATATTTTAACAGATGTGTATGCTTATTTCTACAACACTAGATAGGTATCAGCTACTACAATAACACATTGTCTGTCCCGCGGTTCTGTGATAAAAACAATTACATGATTACAGACTGAGATTATCAATAATTTCGATTATCACTATCTTGTTAAATTTTATTGACATATTTTTGTATGATAATATAAATATTGCAAACACTCCGATGTCATATTTTTTCGATATATACAGAGTGATTGACCAAGCATGCTCGTCTCTTTTTTCTTCAATAATGCAGTTATTCAAAATTTGATTTTTGGAATTTTAAAATATACTTAGTGTTTTTAAATGTTTGAGATTTTTGTACTAAAAGAGTATTATATGGATATACAAATTTCTTATATTCAAATTCCCTTTTCTAATAAAAATTATTTAGTGGATCATTTTTCTAAAAATTATGAAGTATGAAAATAAAAATTTAAAAGAGCCGTTTTTAAACATTTTAACTATGTGTAAAGATAATGAGTCAATGATAAAGGGCTTAGGAAATATTGGAGCTATGATTATTTGAAAACTGTAGTAATTTATATAAATCTATCATAAACAGTTATAATTTTGCAAAAACGGTCCAAATGTATAATAAAAACTAGATACAATTTAAAATCTATTTCATATATTTTTTAAGCCATTATTAAAGACTTTTATTCTCGTATAAACATTTTAATAACGGCAAAACTATCACTCGAATTTTAAAAAAGGTATATCAACATTTTCAAAAAAAATTATTCACTAATTAATGTACACTGAAAAAGGGGGTGTTCATTAAAAAATAGAAGTTTGTATCTCTACAGAACACTCTTTAAGTAGAACAAAAAAAATCTAAGGAATTTCAAAATATCTTCTTTTTACGTGATAATAATATAACGACGGTAGTAAAAGTTTTCAAGTCACATAGCAGCGATAACGATAATATCGTTGATATAATATTTATATGATTATACGTAATACATATTATTTGTTATATATATTACAACAGGAAGTTTAGTATTATGAATTAATGCATTGTTTAACAATATTACTTAGTCAACGTTTCGTTTTATTTATAAATATTAATTTGTATACGAAATAAGAGTTATCTATAAGCTATCGTCTATAACGTCGTAAAACGCATTTGAATCTATATACATTATTCCTAGTTAACATATTATATTATATGCATTAATATATACGAGACGTCGGTATTTCGGAGAGCACATCGACGGCAAAAATATATTACTCGACACGATTGTATTTTGTTTTGTTCGTTTTTACGATTTTACCGGGAACATTTTACCCGGTTTTTATGTTTTATTTAACTTACCGCTAGGCGACCCTTTTTTTTCGGAATAATAATAATAATATAATATTAAACGTAATGCCGTCGCGTCGCACTATACGGTCACCGCCACCCACTCATCAATATTCCCCAATCGATATAGTAAACACGACTTTGAAGCATATATATTTATTACTGCCACCCAAAAAGTGTTTTCCAAAAACAAACAAAAGCACGCACACACCGTGTGCAGGGAGCATCCATCAATTCAATATTTAGCTTTATGCTGCCGGGAATCTATAATGCGCACGTTGAAAATAAAATAAATATCAGAAGTCAGGGATTACAATAATATCGCAGGAGAATATTTGTTTTGGCATCGCATCATGCGACAAAATTTAATTTATGCCGGCAGTATAATCTAGTTTGACATAATTATTATTCACCCCGACATGCGGGGACGAAATTTCACGCTTTACCAATTTCCATATAGATCGATAGGGAATTATTATTGTTATTAGAATAAACGTATAATATAATAGGTACTGCAGTATAATGATGTAATCGTTGCAGAGTACGACGATATTTTGTCCTCGACGATCTGTTGTGTAAAATGTAAAACAATATTGCACTGCAATGTCGTACACGAATATTTTGAATACCTACACAATATTACACTATTGAAATTTAAAATTTCACTTTATACAAATTACCTAATGATTCACTTTATTTTTTAAAACACCTGTTGTACTAATGTTATTATTTATTATCATTTATTTTCGTTAGAAAATCAGTAATTTAGAAAGTACACTAGGTATGCGTTTTTAGTTTTTATTTAATAATCAATAATAGTATGATATCATGCGTATATCGAAGCATATACAATTATCACCGGTTAGTAACCTTTTATTTTAATTAAATTTTGAAATATGAATTTGGTCAATAATTATTCTTGTAGGTATTATAAAAATAGTATATTTTATTTCGGCGGTAAACTTGAAAAATATGGAGTGACAACAACTATTAAGCACATCCTCCGGAATGCAGAACTTACGAAGAAGCAAGACTCGAGTATAACATTTCACAAATCCTCTACGAATCCTTAGGGCCTGCATTCGTATCAAGTGACCTCGTCGCATTCTTCAATGAGACTGGGCTAGACAAACAGATTTAAAATTAAATTTAAAATGTATACATTTTAACAGTTAATCAAAACAAAAAAAAATGTAATTTGACTAAATTTAACAAACTAGTGGCCCATGTTGCCGACGTTTTAATTAAGATCAATAAAAAAAAACTTGAAAAAAAATTTAAATATTTGTTTTCATGTTTCTTAAAAATCTAGAAATATTTTGAAAAATAAATTACTTATTTCCATCAATACATTAGTATTTGAACAGATAGATAAGTTTTAAAATTTCAAAGCTTTTAGCTTTAATATAACAATAAAGTGTTGGCCAGAGCTCAGATTTAATAATACTAGAAAATATAGATGAATACACTAGAATTTGACCTAAAATCATACAACATTATTTATGTATTATCTTATATTAAAAATTAAAATTAAATTATAATATATAATAATGAATAATTATTGATAAAAAAAAAAAAAACTAAAATTAACTCGAATAAAAACATCGACTGAAAGTTATGAAATGTTGGTATTTTCCATATCTATTCGCATAACTACTTTTTAACTACTACTTAAGTAGTACTTGTTAGTAGTATATTCATATAACACGATATTTATTTTGATGAAAACATAAAATAAATCAAATTAAATACATATAAGTATGTATAATAAGTATGTATATAAGTATATATAATATCAATAAAAAAAAATTAACCCTAGAATACTTAAAATCGAGCAATTTTTATTCATTTATAGGTATTTTTATAATGCTGTCATTACACGCATAGTTGGCATTCTTATATTTAAACGACGAATTATTACTACAACTAATGTCAACATAATCGAATAATAATAATTAATAATTATCAAATGCCAATATTGGTTCTGACAAAATAAATTGTTAATAAACTTGGACAATTCTAAATGTATACAAAATATAGTATGTACAATTATTATAATATTGCTATTGCTTAACTAGCTGAACAATTTCGTACGGGTAAGAATAGACTAGATTGGTTGACATTATTAGCATGTCACCGGAATATCAAAATTATGCCAGATGAAGTCACTGATGAGGTAATCTACACAATAAAAAGTTGGATTTTGTGTTATAGATGATACAATGACTATATCTATTGACATAGACATAATGACTATTACATCATACATTTACAGTATTGGGGAATAACTTAAGGCACTCGGTACCAATGCAATTTTGTCTACAAATATACACTTTAAGGAAATAATGATCCTGTCCTGTAGAATCAACCGAATATATGATCATTTTGTTTTAAAATAAGAGAGAGTAATATTCTATAGACCACATTAAACTCTTCTATCAATATTTTAATCCTAAACTTTATACAATATTTCTTTAAAAATAATAAAATGTTAAGTTTATTTTACAAATTATTTTATATCGTTATATGAAATAAAATAAAAAAAAAAACAAATTCAGCCCGCAGGAGTCTTATCTTTTTACAGATAAAAAAATAGGTATAAAAATCCAATAATTTTACAAGGCTTGAGAGATTTTTCTGTGAAGACATTTTTAGATCTGAATAAATATCAGGCAGAAGATTAGTGGAAAAGTATCATAAAAAGATGACAACCAAAATAAAATTTTCAAATTTTATAGAGTTGCGGAAAATTTAAAAGATTGGCACCGTTTCATTAGCTTAAGTTAGTTATTGTTACAAAATTATTTTTTAAGTTATTTAATGGTAAATTATTTACATTTTTTTGTAAGTAATTTATGTTATTTTTCGTAATAAAATCACTAAATTACTCGTTATTTGATTTTTTTTAAATGCCTTTTACAAACTAAACACCAACAGTTATTTTAATATGTAAATATATCATATTATAAGTATGATTTTCTGATAAAACATTTTTGTAATAGAATTTGATAACATGTTTTATGTTTAGTAAGTAGTTAATTAGAAAATTCATTGTTACTTAAAATAATAAATAATAAAACTTGTTAAACAATTATTGTTCTTTAATAAATATTTTATATTATTTTATACTTTTTATTGTTATTACTTAGATTGTTAGATTGTCATTACTATGTATTGATAACATGATAATTAAAAAATAATAAGTAACTTATGTTGTAATGAAGTTACTTTTTTAACTCAAAAGTAATGTAACTTGACCAAATAAAGAAAAATTTAATTTATAATTTAATTAAAAAAAAAGTAACTTCCTCAACATTGTATAGGTAATTGTAATTGTGCCCACACGAACATGTTCAGTGAGGCCCATTATCTTCTTGAGAATAAATAAAAATAAAAATAATACTATTTATTGAGTATGAATTAAAACGATATTAATTACTAAAGAAATTTATAATTTATACTCAATGATAATACGGTTGTCTGTTCTCGGATAACGATTTATATACGTGTTTATTAACTTTGACAACGTATTTTGTGTTTAACTTCATAGTAGTTATCTGAAGTTATCACAATTCAAAGGCAACTTATTTGGCGAGAGCTGAACCTCTTCGAGTTAGTGGGCTCCTTTGGATGAATACAATTACTCTCCCCCAAGACCAAAATATCCTAAATACGTCACTGAAACAGTGTACAACCCGAATGCAATTATAACCATATACTTATGTGGAATTTTTTGTGGACGTAATAATTTTCGTTTTGACGGCGGCAACAGTCGTGAACTCGCGAGACCGTCTATATAATATAGTATCGTAAACATGCAACACAAACTAAAATAATTGGGCGTACGTCTACAATCTACATTTTGTGAAAAATACCCTAATGACGGTGGTCATTCCGGTGTAGACGGACGTGCGCCTCCCCTTCGTCATTATATCGTCTATACGACTTAGTATATATTTTGCACGTGTGCTGACACACACATATACGACATTATATTATACGAAGCAGACAGACTCGTATTTACTATAATAATATAATATACGGAGTGGTCCGTTCAACGTTAGACACTAGTTATTTCAAAAAACACTCAAGTTTTTAAAAATATTTTTTTACATATTTTTAAGTGGATACAAAACAATTTTTTTTACTATTTTTTAAGATTTTTACTCGTTTGAATGACGACAACATTAATTTTTAATTTTATACATCGTAATACTCCGAAAAATATTCTGCTTCGGAATAAGAAGTTTTGTCTTGAAAATAGTAAAATAATTAAAAAATTATAATGATAAAAATAGTAAAGCATATTTAATTTTTAACGACATCAAATTATGTGAAATAAATATTCCCAAAAAGTTAAACAGTTTTTGAAATATTAAGCGTCTTACGTTAAATGGATCACTCAGTATCTACAGATGATTCACCAAGCACATTTATCACTGTTTTTTTTTTATTACCTAACGATTTATTTAAATTCTGATTTTTAAAATTGATCGTATTGGATAGTATATTGTTGTGTATGGATTATAAATTTGTATTATTTTTTTTTGTGGTTTGCTTGTAAGACCATATTGTCAAAATATGCTTGGAGATAAGGAAGAAATGAACAATACAAATTTCTCATTTTCAAACGAGAACTCCACCCTTTTTCTACAATTAATATTATATTATCTATGCAAATGATATTTTCGAAATGTCACGTACAAACCGAAAAATATTCATAATATACTCACTGTATCGTATATATGTATGTATGCATGTATATATGTATATATGCATGTATGCATATATATATATATGTGTTTGTGTATGAGTCCCATTTCAACTCAAAAACTGGACAATATTTGTATAAACGCGTGTCGTTCGGTCGAATGTTGTTTCGATGCCAATCTTCACGTAAAGATCCAACAGATGTACTGCTGTTGCACGGTGTATATTATGGGATTCCTCGAAATATGCATTTTATTATAACTATACGACGGGGTCAGTCCTTCGACTATTTTCGGGGCTATACGGCCACTGATGATCATTCACGCAATATTTTTGAAGTACAATTCATCTGTACTTCGGTTATTTTCCGATGACTGCAGTAGACCAGAGTCTAGATTTTAATTCTTGTATTACAGATACCTATGGGTAAATAAGCAGCACACCGATTCGTATTTGGTAAACCTAATTTTTAGGTCTGGTAATAAAACTAATGAAACAGATCAATCGAACATTGAAGAACCGTATCATATTTATATATTTTGTTTTGTATTCATTGTTTATTTCTTCAAATAGTTATATAATATCGAGTAGATTCCATTATTGCAATGAAAATAGTTTTTTCAACAATTGTATTCAATATAATATTTTTACATTTTTTATTTAATGACAAAAATTTAAATGTTCACGGCACATATTTAAATGTACTTATATATTTATAAATCAACTAACACAAAACGTTTATGTCAACTGCCAATTATTTTAATACATATAGTACAATGTCATACATCCATTAAAGTAACCTTTTCAATGACGAAGTACACTCAAAATCCATATTACGTAGTAGAGCTAGTTTCGAGGTTTTTCAATATTTATTTAGCTAAAAAAATAATAAACAATTTGTAATGTCGTACAAAGCGTGAAAGAAATATGACCTTGTAGGTATGTATAAATATAAGATAATATTAAAATATAAGGTATAACCGTCTTGTTCATCTTGGCACTCGACAACTGCTACGGTTTAAAAAATAAAGTTTAAAGACTACAGTTTTTTTGGAAATTCTAAAGGGTTGTTGAATGCTAAGATGAACTCGACAAACTATATATAGCTATACTCATAAAGAAAGAAATAAAAAAATAAGAAATTATGTGATATTGTACTTTAGAAGAGTTTGTAATAAAATCCTAGCAATAATAATATTTGAGAGTAAAAAATCATTTTAAAGAATCAAATATCAATGAGAGCTAGTACATAACACAAGTGTATTTAACAATACAGTACTATTTAAAATTTTATATTTTTTAAAACAAGGTTTGAATATCATCAATTTTTGACGATATTTTATTTTTTTCTTTATCTTTACAAACGGTCATGCAGCTACACGTTTGATTTCACTACCTATTATTATTCATTAATAATGACCATATCAGTCGATCTAAACAAGAAAAATATAAAGGCGTCTCTACTGCAGTATTATTATATATGTATAGGTTTAACCAATGCTGAAATATGTACCTATATCATACGGCAACTTGATTTATGCTTTCTTTTTATTAGTGTAACATGTAGCTAGGTGTACCTATACACGAGTTACTACCATACATGTTCCTATAGTCTGGACAAATTACGGTTTTTATACAATACGACAACGGTGTGTATCCGCGCAGACGATTCTCATGTGGTGTATACCTGTAGGTTCTAGAGCAGGGGGGTTGACTGGGGTGTACAATATTATTATTCACGGGGAACCGCTTAAAACGATTTTTTTTCTTGTTTACAATGAGAAAAAATATAAAAACTAAGAGCCGAAGTGGTAGTCTGCGGGGTTCAAAACATAAACATGGATAAGGGAGGCGCGTGATTTCATATATTTGGCTTCAACTGGTTCTTTTGAAGAATAAGAACCAGTGGTAGAGGAGTACAGGAGAGAATCTATGAACCGGAAAGTCTTAGGGGCAAATTTAAAATATTTATTTATACAATATATCACAATTATTATAATACGGTGGATTCCGCCTAATGTGGGCACTGGTTAATATGAGCAAAATGGTCTGGTCCCAATTCCAATGTATACTAACAAGGTTAAAAAAAACTTCATAATACAGGCACTCACCGGCTCGATTTATGTGAAAAATATTTATTTATTAAAGCGTTAGAAATTTAGAATATATGTTCTATGTGTATTTAAAAACGACTAATATAATTGGGTTTCGTCATATCTATGAAGATTATGTTTATCGAAAGTAATAAAAATCATTACGTTTTAAACCCTAATGGGATTTTGTTGTGAATTTAATTATTTTGTCAACCAGATCCACACTAAACAGTTTATAGACGAGCTATTACAACGTATTGTATACCTTTTACATCCAAATATTATATAATTTAGCGAGGGATGTTATTTATTATTGTTTTATATTTTTATTATAAAAAAAAATTACTTTAACATTTTTTTCCAATATTATGGCTCACGTATGTAAAATAAAAAATTTCAATATTAAAACGTTTTGTGTTTTTTTTTAATCTAATTTCTGTTTATATGGCCTACTGTTTAATGTAGGCAAATGAGTTTTGTCCCAACGTGTCCACGTTAAGTGGAATTCACTGTAAATAATATAATATGTTGCCACCACGGAGTAGTCTGGGTTGTAAACTAAAATTAAAAAATAAAATTATAGGTATACTATAAGTGTACTATGTATCATACTCAGATATGACTTCATCGCAATGTATAAAATAATTATTATACTAAATAAATGTCATCTAAATATGTATTTGAAACTTTGAACTCACACAAACGCTGTTATTGTTGTATAATATGGTAATTTATCTTGTGCAACGAATGCAACGAAAAATGAAGTAATTTATTGTTTATTAAAGCGTAGGCATTTTATTTAATATATATAAAATGGATAAAGTGTATCCATACACAGGAAGTATATAGACTGTACGGAAAAACATTTTTTTTTTTATGCAAATCCAACCATAATACGTATACTATTGATGTCCAATGAGTTGTAGTGCACAATATAATATCTGGCAGTTTTATAGTTCTTGCAAGTCTGATAAAAACTCAATTATAGACTCTTTTAAGTACCTCTTAAGTGTCTTATGATTTACAATACAGTAGACATATGCCTCGGATATATTTCATTTATTTATTTTTAATGCCCGCATAAGTTATTTCGTACTATCACTTATGTGGCACTGGCTTTTAATATTATAACAGCAGTAGCTGCCGTGCCGGCTCAAAACCGTCATCGATGTTGCACGTGTTTATAACCGGCCCAGATGGATTTCGGACGACTGCGAGGGGATGACTGACCAGACGGACCGGGAGACGGTCAGTCTCTAGGTCGTTTCATTACATACGCCGCACACACCGACCGACGTACATATCAATTATATCTATATATTATAAACACATCAACACAAGTGTACATTATTATTATTATTATTATTATTATTATTATACTGCAGCTTGCGCTGTGCACTATAAACTGCTGTCACTGTAAACACAAATAATATGCCTGCACTAAACCTGCTGCATAATATATAGGACATCTGTAGTGCATTGTGCACGCCTATATTATCAAAAGTGGGTATTAACTAGTTAGTTAAAGTTCTAATCAACTTATGAACTTAACTAGTTTATTGACAGTTAAAATAATTTAGCTTTTTTCAGTTGGTTTAAAAATAATCCATCAAGTTTAAAATTGTTTGAATGTTTTTGTTTTTATGGTTTTATACATAAATATTTATATTTATTTATATATATATAAAAAAAATAATAATCCAGTACTATAATAATCAATAATACAAACATTTAAATTATTTTATTTATATATTTTTATTATTATATTTAAATTATAAATTACAAATTGTATTGTTTTAATATTATAATGTGACCTTAAATTGCTGTTTGATATAAAAAATTAATATTTGTTAAATTATTAATTGAGAATTGTATAATTTAAATATTTAATAATCATGTAAAGTAAAATATGTATATACACTGTACATAATTATAATAAAATTGTTTATTATAATTACCTAAGGAAATTAGAAAGAATGCTGTCACACATCCTTGATATCCACATACTAATAAAAAAAGTAAATTATTTTTTTTTTAAGCTGAATTAAGTTAATATTTTTTTCTAAATTAACTTTTAACTTATCGAGTTAAATTTATGATTTGTTAAATGTAAACTTCTAACTTATTGATCTTTTGTTTTCTTAACTTGAGTTAATTATTTTTATTAACTTGCCCACCTTTGTATATTATAATAAATAATATTATGTATGACATGTGTAAAGTGATGAAATATTTTGGTGTGATGGGAGGGGGGGGGCTGAAGCCCCACTATACATTTTGAACGTGCCATTTAATTTATTACCATTTTCAAGCTATCCGTAACAACAAAGAATTTTTCATCGATATTTCTAGAAAACTTACAGACATTTATGGAACATTTCGTGGTGTATAGAAAATGTTGATTCGCGGTAAAAACGTCAAGTTCCAAAGATAATTTGTTTTTTAATTTCAACAAAATAAAAAAAATCTTTCGATGAGAAATCGTTATTTTACGGTTGAATATTCAGTCTCAACAAAATTTTAACTTCAAACATTCATAAAAAATTAATTTGAACTTCCGGTAAACGTTTTTTTTTTTTTTTTTGTTGAAAGTAGACAAACTTACGAGAAATCTTGTATTCAATTTTTAAATCTTAGATAAAAATAGAAATATTTTAAGCATTTCTAGTTCAAAATAATTTGCAGATTTTCGTGATCTTTACAAACTCTCTCAATAAATTCTAACTTTAGACGCTCTGTATTATATCTTGTTTTCGACATATCTTATTGTTCACTATATATCTATATATTTGACTTGGGTATTTTCGCAAGCTTTTATACTTTCTCCTACGCAAGCTTCTATACAATAACTGCCACTGTAACATTATTAATATTATTATTATTATACAGGCACTCGACCATCGTTAGTTTTACACACCTAGCTAATGGCGAGTGTGCGCGTGTATTTGCAAGTGTTTATACAATACAAAACATATGTACATTTATTATATATACTCGCAGCGTATATCGTATACACTTCTGCTGGCACTTACTACATTAGTTATATTATGTACTATATAAATATTTAATATCGATTTTAAACACACACGCATATAGGTACACGCTATAAAATATTGTACTATTACTATATAGTAAACAGTAGTTGTTTGTAAAGGTATATATACCTTTAGTGTATTGTTATTATATATTTTACCTACGTTTATTATGCCATTATGATGGCGTACAATAATAAAATATATATGCGCTGCTACTGCAGCACCGAGCGCGAATGCAATAACGAAGACTTGCTGTACGCGACGACAATCGAACAGCGGGGAAATTGTGTAATTTAACGCGGAACGGCGGACATACGATATCCGCGGCAGCGTCGGCGATGGCGGCGGTGGTGGTGGTGTTGAGGTGGAGGGGTGCTGGCGATGAAGTGGGGTGGGAGGAGAAGGGTGTGACGGTGGTGCGCGATATACGATACTTTGGAAGCGTAGGCGGCGGGGGCGCGCGCGAAATACGATATACACACGACAACCACCGCCGCCGTCTCCGTCACATTATTTAATATTATTTCGCCGTCGTCGATGTTGCACTACACTCGAGCTTATCCCCCCCCCCCACAGATATATAAGTATAAAATATTTTTGATGTCGGTCGTCGTCGTTGCCGTTGTTGTTGTTGTTGTTGTTGTTGGTGTGTACTGGTGTGTACTGGTGTGCGTAGGATGTGGCAGGATATACGCATGTAGGGGATGAGCAACGCGGTGGCAGTGACGCGACGACGATGAGCGCCGTTGAAGGTACCTACACTATAAAATATATTGCATACTGCAGCGTAGTACGAAGAGAGAAATAACGAGAGAACTCGTGAAAAAGAGAGGAGCGGCGGGAGGAAGTGAATGCGGGAACGAGAGAGATGGCGGACGGATGAAAGGATACGTGGTATATATGTATATAGTAATAGTACTTATATATATATATATATATTGTAGGTTGCTGCTGCAGGTGAAATACGACACTGGCACACTGTCGGAATATAATGTAGGTACCTATATAATATGTATATATAATCATATAAAATATTATACGCCTATATATATATATATATAAGTACTATTACTATATATACACACACACACACATATATATATATGGGGTGGAATGACGGTCCGGGGACTATTTTGTCGACTGCACTCTGCGGCACGACCATATACGCTATTCCGCGGTGCGCGTATTTTAGAGTGCCCCACGTCATATTATTATGTATGTAGGTCTCACGACGACGTGTAAATGTTACGGTAAAAGTGCGAATACCGGCGAAACCTGGGATTAATAACCGGCAAATACTAGGTTTCACCGACTGCTCGCCGAATTGTTTATATTATTATTATTATTTATTACTGCAAAAATTGAAATTATTATTATATAATTTTATATTAGGTATATTTTTATTACGAAAATTATTTATTTGTGCGGGCTTGGCTATTGTGACACCTCGAGTTGCACAATACATTTTTGGATAAATTTACCGATAATTTTCGGTTTGTTATATATTTTTTTAAACGATCACACCTCATTGACCATTGATCACCAGTTAAAGTTAAAGACAGTTATGCTTGACAAATACCAATTTCATTTACTGGAACCAGAGCTTGCATTTAAAAATACCCAAATTTCATTTTACGTTATACATTTTTTACGTCAGTCAGCCTGCATAACTAAGTGTACCTATTTTAAGATATTATTGCAATAAAAATAATTCATATTGTTACTATAAGTAATACAGTAGATTGAATTCATTTTTGCAAAAAACATCGCAATTGAAAAATTAATCAAGTGTACAAAATATAATAATATACTTTAAACGTTTCATTGTTAATCTTCATTTAAATATCTAATTTCGTCTAAATTTGAACTTAAAATGTCTATAAAAAATTACTTTTTTGATTTTTTAGTTACACTGTTAAATACTTTTGAAAAATCTTGTTTTAAAATTTTCAATCCTTCCCTATAAAAACTGATAATATTTTATACATTTTTAACTACAAAACAATTTGCAAATGTTTGATGATGAATTTCGGTCAAAGTTTGAAGTTTAAATGTTCATAAAAAAGGTAATGCCTATGTAATTTTATTATTTTTTATCTACTATTTAAACAACCTATGAGGAATCTTGTATCAAATTTTCGAAAATTTATTTTGCTTATAAATAGCTCAAAAAAAGTCAAAATATTTTGAAAATTTTATGGTGTATAGAAAATGCTTATATAAACTTTCGATGAAAATTTCATGTATTTACAGTTATTTCTGTTGTTATATCAAAAATAAAAATTAATTGTATTAAAAATTTACTTTGCGAAAAAATTCCTGTTTTTCCTTAATTTTTTTTTTTTTGTTTTTCCCGGCGCGTTGAAAAAATTTGGGTTATTTTGTACTTTTGACCGCCCAAAGTACCAATTAAATTTACTTTCTTATCAGAAAAGATCCTGATGAAGAAAATCTGAGCATTTTTACTGTCCTTAAACGTGATGACATAAAAAAAGAAAAAAAAACACACAACATTGTAAAATCAATATATTCCTCACATCGCTAAGAATCTAAAGTATTTCACTTTTGGTAAAAAATTCGTATAGTATAGTACGATCGCTAATATTTTATACTAGTACAATAAAAGAAGACAGCAAGTGTATAATAGTGTATATTATACAAATTATAAAGAATAAGCTGATAGGTGATGGCGACGCAGTTGACAGTGACGCGCGACGGAACGAAACGATCCCGATTAAACGATAATAAATAATCAGGAATTTTTTTATTAATAGAACAACAAGTATGTTGTTTCGAATATGCGATAAACATTCTTTGCTAAACCATAGTAAATAATACACTTAAAATAAACTTATATTATTTTAATCTATGGCTAAACAAAATAACCATAATTATCAATATTTTAGTACTAAATTATAAGTATTTTATATTTTCAAAAATAATTTTATTGACAAAAATATGTAAAAAAAAAATTTAAAGCAATTTCGGCGCCCCCCTAAAAATGATGCCCTGGGCGACTACCTAAGTCGCCTTACTCTCACGCCGGCCCTGATGTCGGTCCACTACTCCACTTATCAATACTTTAAATACTTATAATTACGAGTTGTTGAGTTATATGTCTTCATAAATCGTATAGAATTTATTATAGTTTCTTTATTTAAATATTCAGTATGGATCACATTTTTTGATTCCCAAAATACAATCAACATGACTTTTATTATTATTATTCTGTGTTTCTCAGCCCTCTTCGATCTTGATCAGAAATTATAGTTTTTCCGACTTTGTTACCTATAATACCCAACGATGACGGACAGAACTAATAGCATATAAAAAGTTTCGTTTCTATAATTCACAAGTAATCGTCTATTATGAATATCGACAGGTTTAACATTTTCTGCGTGACAAAAAATTCAATTACAGCACGTTGTTTAAACCACACACATGGAGATGCCGTCATTATAGATAACGAAAATAATAAAAAAATAATTTTAAACCACCATGTCTTTATACACAATAAACCAATAAAAAAGCTATAAAATGATATTCAACAAATAAAAAATTGGTCATAAAATTAAAAATAATCATGAGATAAAAGGCATAAGGTCCTTATTCTATCCCCAAAATTTGATTTTTATAGATCGAAATACTCCAAATAATATTCTACTTTGAAATATGAAATGAAAAATGTATGTTGTCCGCCAAAAGAGTAAAATACTTTAAAAAAATAATAACGATAAATAATAAATTACTCAAAATTGTTGTTTTGTAACGACTTACAATAATGTAGAATAAATAAAAACATTAGTGTTTTCTGAAATATTGAGTGTCTTACTTTAAAATAGCGGATCACCTTGTTTATGGCCAATAATAATGTACATTATTTTACAATTAATATTGTCGTCATAAATTGTAGAGTATATAGTGATATAGAGTTTTAATTTTTTTGATAACATTTAACTTTTCAAAAGGTGCTACCAGTCACCACTCGTGAGTATATGCATATATACTCTCTGATCGACTGATGCTCTCTATAATATTCATTATGCATCACTTTAGACTCGAGTACTTCAGAGTAATATATGCAATGCTAAGTATTGTCAAGTGTATAAACTAAGCATAATCCCGCAGTCGAGCAATTTCGGCTTTTTGTAGTGGGGTCGAGCATGGATTAAAACATCTATAGTGGTCCAGTGTGATACATACTTTTGTGGGCCCACATCAACGGAAAATATTTGCAATCCTGTTCTTATATCCCTATTTAAACGTAATACTGATAATATTGATACATTATAATATAACTTTTCGTTACACGTGCACCGAAAGTTTAATTTTTGATATCGGTCAAGGCATTTTAAAACAACCGCTTTCCGTTCAGTGGACAGTAAATCATTTTTTTTCCCACTGGCGGGTGGAAAAGTGAGAATCCAGTTACGCAGCGGTTGTTATTATATAATTTATAAAATTAAACATCTGAATTAATACAAATATCTCCGTTTAATATTTAAAGTGTATAGCTGCGGTGTATAAAAAATATCGAATGATTCCGTAATTTCTAAAAAGCTTTAAGACAAAATTGTCCTTGATTTTTTTCTTCTTTCCCTTCTCTGCTTTACTAGCTGTGCTTTTTTTTAGACAAAATTATTTGCACATCTTACTCGTAATAGTTATATTCTAATAGATATATATTTAAATCCTGGTATAGGTAGGCAGCTGCACGTTTATGTGTATAATAAGTACCTACCAGTTATCGGGTTAAAATAATTTTGACCAAAATATTGCCAAAGGATGAAAATATATTTCAAGCAATAAAAAATTATAACTACTCGCTGTGTTCCGGTGAAAAAAATAGTGTAAATTAATATATTCTAAAAACAGACAATAGATAAAGCACGGTTAACGACACGGTAGGTTGGTAGATTATAGATTATGTTGGCTGGTACATAATATTTTCACACGAATATAATATATTATATTTTAGTATCGGGTGATTGAGCTTAGCTCGGGTTTAGTTATTCAAAAATTATATAATTAAACATCAAGTAAGAATTTTTTATATTTGTTTTTTACATTTTTCTTTATTTTGCTTATAACAAATCAAAAAAAGTATGTTTTAAATAAGGATTAGATTTGCTGTGAGTTTAATAAAGTCGAAGATTTCAGATAAATTTAAGTCGATTTGAAATCATTTTAACTCAATTAAGTTAATAATAAAAAAAATAATGTATTGAAAAGGTATTAAAATAAGTACCTAATAATCACTTGAATAGTAATATACCTATGCATATAGACACATGTAATAATATTAACTATTATGTGTACAAAATTATTATTATTGTTAAATTATTATATAAAATAAATTAATAAATAATAAGTAATAAATAATAAATAACAACTAATAAGTATCTAATAAGTAAAAAGTAGGTAATAAGTAGGTATATAAATCATGACTTTGTGGGTTCGTATTTATTAATGTCTCCATATACAGACGATTAATATTATATAATTACTCCTATATAACCTATATAAAAATTAAAAACTAATGACATATTAGTTTTTATTTATAAAAATATATACAAATTCTTCGTAAATATATTTTTTCTATATTCTACGAACTTAAAAATTATATAAATATTATTTTTCTGAAAAATGTCTTAAAATTCAAAATAGTATAAGTTGATTTTAAGTTATCGTATCTACACACGAGTTAAGTTAAAGTTAAGTTAATAAATTAAAATTAACTTAACTTGTAACTTATTAAATCGTTAATGCCTAGTCATGATTAAATGTTTATCTCCTTTAACTTTCTGACTATGGAGCTATATCGTTAGCTGCTAATCTTTTTGTTCTTGTGATTCTATAGCTTACTTTTTACACGTATTGCTCATTTTTTGTCACTGTTCACGTTCAACTTTTGATTCTGATAATTGTCTGCATTTGTTATTTATTTCGATTATATTTTTTTCACGGTGCAATTCTTGTGACTGATAACCATTAAACTCCATTATTAGTAGGTAGGCGTACTTCTCATAATCTATTTACAAACAATTATAATTTTTAGCATTTTGCATTATTATAAAAGTAGGTATAGTGACATCGGAGCTTGCAAACGTTATAAAGTAATGTTATGATTATAACGTTATGTACGATAAAAAAAAAAAAAACAATTGAAATTTGTAAACGTAATTAAAACGGAAAACAGTAAACAAAAATAATTGAATGCCACAAAATAAAACATAGCGATTAACAAAATGTATAATATATCATTAAACAAAATATAACGCAAAACGTAATTTATAGTTTATACAACGTATTTTATCATCAAACAAAAAATAACTTGAAACAAAATAATTTAAAATCCATTAACGTAAAAGTTATAATTTTGATTTCTTAGAAATATTTATTCCACGTGATTAATCTTAGCGATTAATCCAAGAATTTATTATATTCTCTGTATTAGATATTGTTTTTAACGTTAAACGAAAAATGCAAAAATTGTATAACGTTTAAACTGTAAACAACATAAAACGAAATTTCGATTTCAAATGCAAGCTCTGAGTGAAATATTGATGTCCAATTTTCTCGAATAATGTTCTCAGAACCGAGGCGTTCGGCGCCTCTGCTCAGAACTACAATGAGGTTTTGAAGATCGATTCTGGCATTCGTTGCATTTGAAACACTTACACGTTCCCTTGATTGAGTTTAATCTTAGGTTGTCAATAAATCTTCGTTTATAGAAGGGCGTCGCTAAGCGTTACGTCGTTATTATATATCACGCTTTTCTTGAAAACCTTCCTAAGTGAAAAAAAAAAATGTCTTAGTAAATAACGAAATATTAAACCTATTCAATAAAAAATAAAACAGAAACGATAAATGCAAATTACCACTGCAGGTTGTCAACGGGTGCGACCGACTACGTATAACGCAGACATTTCTGTACCGTCGAATTACGGTTTATAGTTGCGTGGGCGCGACGCGCCTGTTTCGTATATTATATTAAATAATGACCCAATCGTATGCCATAAATATATATATATATATATATATATACACAATAATAATATTTATTACGTGTAAAATATTTTTGATTATTTATTTTATTACTTTAATATACATACAGCGACTGTCGCGGCATTACCACATAACTTCCCTAGGGAACGTTATTTTCAAAATCGACTTTTTTGTATCGCTTTATAGAAACGCGTGTTCTAAATATTTTATCTTCTTTGTAGAATAACTAAATAATATTAATATTTCGGATTTTGGAATATATTTCAAAATGTCGGGCATAACACAAAACGCGCATTTTCACGGAGACGTTTATCAACAAGGATTTGCGTTTATAAAAAAAAAACCCCTTAGTAACCGTTTTTGAGAAAAAATTTACAGACACGCGTAATTAGTTAATTTCTCGATATCAATAGTTGTCGTAAGAAGGTATAGTATTATAGTTGTTTTCTACGCACAGTTTGTCATAAAATTTAACTAATATTCGCATCGCTCGACAAAAAGTACAAACAACCATTCAATAAAATGTTAAGCTGTCCAAAAATAAACAACGAATATTACACATTATATATTATGTGCAGAGACGTGCATGCACCCCTTGCTACCCTTAATCTGAGCATGGACGGGGCGGCGAGGGGTCACTTTATCAACGATATCTTTCATTATTTTTGACAGGTAACGGGTGTGTGTAGGAGGGTGGAGTGGGGTCAATCACACGCGACTGTCAACTGTGGTGAAAGTTACGATATGGGAATTGGTGTTAATTACATTTTCGCGTCGATGGACGTGGCGGGGTGGGTGGGGGGGTTTTCGTTGTGGCGGCAGCGGTGCGGTGGGTGTGACCGCCGCCGCCGTGGTTCGATGTGAACTTGGGCGAGAGGTGCGTGGGAGTGGGAGGAGCCAGCGGTCCCGCCTCGCGATCGGACTGTTTAATATGTATTGTAATGGTTTTCCCAACTTTCATCGCTCGCCGGCCCGCCAACCACTACCGCCACCGCAACCGTTGTGCGAACTACCGAGGTTTTCACTGACGTAAAAGAAAATGAACACAACGTTTTGCTTCACTATTATTATCATTGGTATGTTGGCTAACGGTATTGATATCATGGCTTTTTTTTTTCATGTTTTCTATTATCGATATATCCATAGCAAAGACAAATAGACGAAGAAAAATATAAAATAGCATACATAAATATTAAAAAACGTGTTATTACTAATAATTACTCACTAATTCGATTTTGTTCATTAATTATTTATATTTTTATTATTCACCATATGTAAAAGATAACTAAATTAGTAATTAACTAAATAGTAATAATTGGCATTTATATAATATACCAAACGGTTAAAATTGTTATCTATGAATTCATTTAATATTACCTATCAAAGTATTCAAAATATTGTTGTACATCAATATACCGAAAATATCGATAATATCGAGAAAAACAAAACGATACCGATATTAAAAATTATATCGTTGGCCAACGCCCAACACTAATAAATTATCATCATCCCCTCGATAACTTACAATTATTAGTAGGTATATTATTCATAACCTTTTGCACTCCCATTCGTATACTATAACATTCGCACAGTTTAATTTATTTTTTAAATAGATATAGTCATATAGGTATTATATTATTACCTAAATACACGCATACCCAAGTACGTATACATTATTCTAGTAACGTATACGTTTAAAGGCCCCTTTGTAAAATGTAGTCTTAAAAACATATATCAAAAATAATAAAAGTATGAGCGTTTGTTCATAGGATTGGGGTGAAGAAGATACGATAACTATACCTACCCACTGCAGTACATCTGGCCAGAAATTAATTTCATTTATTCATACACTAATTTCAATAAATAGTAAATGTAGAGATGTATTTTGTTTTCAAAACACTTAAAATGCACAAAAAACGATATTAAATAATGAATTGAGTCAATATATATTATAACTGTACAGCTTAAAATTTCATAAGTTAAAAGTAGGGCTGGGAATGTATTGTCTTAAAAAACCACCAAAAATGCCCTAATAAAAATGCTTTTATGTTTTAACGATTTAAAATAATGCACCTATAAAATTCACTTAAATTTTTAATTTTAAACCAAAAAATATTTTTTAATTAAATATAGTAAAAAGTTTTGCAGGATTGCACAATTTTCAATATTTTACGTGGACTTGAAATCATTACCCGTGTATATTGTATATTAATTCAAAATTCAAATATACTTTAAACATAAATATTTATAATAATATAATGTATGTATATTCCAATAATAATTATTGGTTATTAATTAATAATAAAAATTGTATAGCTCTTAATTACCTATCTATCTTTTACTATTTAGAGATGTTATAAATAGTTTTTAATTATGTTTAATAAGATATATTCGTTTATCGTATAATATTATATAGGTATAAACTATAATTTTTTTTTTTTATTTTTAACAAGAAATATACAATCTGTTCCCTTGGGCCAGGCGCGGATCCAGAGGGTGGGCCGGGTGGGCCTGGGCCCACTCAAAATTTTCAAGAACAATAATTTTAATTTTGAATATTGGCATTCAAGTTGTTATTTTAGAATTTTGACTATAAGTTTTAAAATTGATTTTATCAAATATATTATATATGTATTAATTGTGCATGGGGAGTATAACAAAACAACATTATATCTATGTACCATTTATAATAAGTTATTATTAATAACATGTAATTGCCCGTGTGTTTAACCAGATTTTATCTAAATATCGATCGTCATCGTTCGAACGCCGATGGAACTCCGATAAGATATAATAAGTGCACGTAAAACTGGGCATCACCCGACTACCAATTGTTAATTGACACACGTCACACGTGTACTCGTAATATTATTCTGTATGCTGTGAACTTCCAATACGCGATACCTGAATCCACATTTTAATTAAATAATTTAAATATTAAAATTTGTTGGAAATCCATCTACGAATTGTTGATGTGCTGAGCATATACATCAAATAGGTAAGTTTTATTTTGTTTTTTAGCTATTTATTAAGGCATAACCATTTATTTTATATTTAACAAATTGTTTGCGTAATTATTGAATACTTATACGAAAACAAATACATACCTAATACCTATATGTACAGTATACACAAGTAGATTGTTATATTATTATAGTAAATAGTTATTCACACATAAAAAACAAGTTGCCATTCTTTATATATTATGATATTCTAAAATCCTGTTTTATTTTATTTATAAATACTTTTTTTAGGCCATGAAACGTTTTCTTGTCCCCCTTTCAAAATTGGATAAATCTGATGAATCTGTTACTTCTAAAGAATTCGTAAATCTTCTACTACAATAAGTGTCAATGATCGCGACATTTAAAACAATATTTTTGATATTAGTCAAAACGTTGAAAACGGGCCAAATCAACCCAACATTACGTTCCCGAGACGAAACATCGGTGGAAAACAGAGAGCATTTAATGTTTTGTGGTATTCAAAATACGAATGGTTAGAATACTCGAAAATGAGAGATTCGATATTTTATTTTTACTGTCATCATTTCACTAGTGATAATTCCGGCTACAGAGATGAAGTTTTAATTGTTAATGGTTATTCTGATTGGAAGCATATTGGAAACATGTTAGAAAAACACAATTCTTCAAATATTCATAAACTGTCTCTTGAAAAATATAAATCGTGGATATCCGCTAAAAAAATTGGTTCTGTAGCAACAAAATTAAATACACAACTAAAAGAAGACATTTCAAAAAATCTGGAAATTATGAGATCGTTGATCAGATGCGTGTTATATTGCGGGAGACAAGATATTGGTTTATGTGGTCACAGAAAAACTAATAATTATATTGATGATAACGACGATGATAATTTAAAAACTCATATTGACCCCTTTCAAAATAACGGTAATTTTATCGAGTTGGTAAAATTGTTTGGACTTGAAAATGACGATTTTAAAACAAAATTAAATACATTACCAAAAAATGCTAAATACACTTCAAAAACAATTCAAAATGAAATTCTTAATGTGTCATGTAAAGTGATTTTAAAAAGTATTGTAAAAGAAATTCAAAATGGAAGTAATTTTTACAGTATTATTGTTGATGAAGCTAAAGACGAATCAAATATAGAACAAATGAGTATTTGTGTATGCTACATAAGTGACAAATGTATTAACGAAAGATTTCTTGGATTTCTTGAGCTTAAAGAATTACATGCAAAAGCACTTGCCGATAGTATTCAACTTTTTTTGTGTTCTATTATTTTGGATATAAAAAATTGTATTAGCCAATCATACGACGCAGCTTCTGTTATGTCGGAGACTATCAATGGTGTTCAGCAATATATCCGAGAAATGTCTAAAAACCCATGCCCATATGTGCATTGCTATGCACACAGGCTCAATCTTGTTTTAGTAGATGCATCAAAACATGTTTCAGCTATTCATAATACAATTGGTATATTAGAAGCAATTTATTCATTTCAGCGTGTTCTTCACTAAGGAACATTTTATTTTTGGAATCACAAAAAGACAGTGATAAAAAATTAAAAATACCACAGCACTGCAAAACAAGACGGGTTTCAAAGTACAAAGGGATACATTTCTTTAAAATACATTTCAAAAGTGCTATTAAAGCTTTAAAAGAGTGTACTTTGAGTAAAAAATCAAAAGAAGCTGCAGAAGCTAGAGGTTTATTAAACCAATTTGCAACTTTTGATAATTTATTGACAATTTTTTGTTTAGATGAACTTCTATTGTGCATAAACTCGTTGTCAGTTTATTTACAAACAAAATCTACAGATTTAAGTAAGTGCATAACACTTATTGAATGTACAAAAGATCAAATAAAAAGTATGAGAACCGAAAACAAATTTCATGATTTATATGAAAAAGTAATTAAATCTGTAGAAGAAATCAGTGGTGAAATGAGCATCCCAGTTACGGAAAAGAGAAAAAAGAATGTATCATCAAAACTTACAGATTATTTTGTGACAAGTTCTATAGGACAACATTTCTGAACACGAAATAAAAATGAGAAGTCAATACTTTGAAATAATTGACAATATCGTCATGGAAATGAACCGAAGATTTAAGCAAACAGAACTAATTGAAGCAGTGGAAGCCTGTAATCCAAGCTCCAAAATGTTTTTAGACTTGACACACTTATAAAATTGCCAGGAATTTCTACAGATAATCAATTTATTGAAAAGTTGAGAGCACAATGTGATTTAGGAAAAAAAATGTTTGCTGTAGATTCAAATTTTATAGAAGCCTATTTATCAATTAAAAGCATGGAGCATTATTCTTACAGCTAGAAGAAGTGTACAGACGAATTTTAGTTATTCCAATTTCAAGTGCTACAGCTGAAAGCAGTTTTTCTACAATGAGGAGAATTAAAACGTATAATAGATCGACCATGACTGGAAAACGTTTACACAACCTAGCTCTGCTATCGATTGAACGAGAAAAAAGTGAAGAGTTAATACAAAATCCAGACGAAATTTTAAATGAATTTACTAGTAATAAGTTAAGAAGGTTAAATTTTTCCATGTAACTGTATTTCAATATATATTTTTTTTAACTATTATTATATTTATAACTAAATGAAAATCATTCTTTATTAAATCTTAATTTTACTGCATTATCTTATGTGGTTAAATTTACGGGTCCGCCCAAAAAATATTTCTGGATTCGCGCCTGCCTTGGGCACAATAAGAATATGTGATATAATATAATTTGTACACGAAAACGTGAGGGAAGAAGCCATCCAGTGAAAGCACTACCTATTTGTTAATTAATAATTTTTTTTTTTTTAATTATTATAATTATTTATTGAGTAAGTCATGACACCAATTTTTTTTCAGTCGTCGTGAGGGATTGCTTGGTATTGTGCGAGAAACTAAATTAGATATGAGGGGATTAGAATGATATGGAAGTTTATTATGGAATCTTTTGTAATATGTTACTGCTTCAGCGTAAATTGTTTTAATATTTAAATCTGTGTGCAGAGTGTAGTTGGAGACATTTGGTGGGGCGTTAGTGATTAATCTTAAAATTTTATTTTGAACGATTTGATTTTTATTTACATTAGTTATTTTTGCATTACCCCATAGTTGTAGGCTATAAGTCCACATGGGTTTGATTAATGATTTATATATGAGAAGTTTGGTGTTTAGTTTAGTGTGTTTATTAGTTATTAGTGTTTTAATTGAGCGTAGTCGGTCGTTTAGGGCGAATTTTTTAGTTTTGATATGATGTCCCCAGGTAAGGCGACGGTCAAAGGTTAGGCCTAAGTACTTAACCGAATGGGATGAAGGGATTGGTATGTTGCTAAAAGAGACTTTTGGGCAGGGAGGGAGACGAAGAGTGAACGTAGTGTGAGTGGATTTTGATTGGTTGACTTGAACTCGCCATTTTTCATACCAGACAGAGATTAAGTCAAGGTGATTTTGAAGATTTAAAGAAGCAATGTGTGGGTCTTCATGTACTGATATAATTGCCTTAACATCCGCAAATTCAGCTACAGATGTTGGTGAGGTAGGTTGGTTAGCTGCATATACATTATACAGTATTGGCGAAAGAATGCCACTTTGAGGGACTCCTGCACTAATTTTTTCAATATTTGAAAAAAAAGAACTAAACTTGACTTGGAAATGACGATCCGTAAGATAAGATTTAATAAATAAGAAATATGTTGGGGGAAGAAAAGCTTTAAGTTTATATAACAGCCCTTCATGTCAAACCCTATCGAAGGCTTGTGAGATATCAAGGAACACGCACGAGTAGTATTTTTTCTTTTCAAGAGAGAATGATATCTACTAGTCTATGTAATTGATGAGTTGTGGAATGAGAGGCACGAAAGCCAAATTGAGTGTTCAGAGGTATGTTATTTAAAAAAATGTATGGCAGAATTATTTTGACAATAAGTCTTTTAAAAATTTTTGCAAAAAAGGTCAAAAGACTTATAGGTCGATATGAAGAGGGAATATCAGGTGGCTTTTTAGGTTTTGGAAATACAATTATAGTTGAAAATTTCCAAAGTTGTGGAAAGTAAGCTAATCTTAGAGAGGCATTTATCAAAATCGTTAGTAGGACAATTGCTCTTTTTGGGAGGAATTTGGCTACTTCTGCAGTGATTAGGTCATAACCAGGGGATTTCTTAAGACTATAATTTTGAATTGCAGTGGTGGAAGTGGTAGGTGAAAGTGGACTATCGAGAAATCTGTTGACTAAAGCTGTGTGTTGGGGAATTTTTATATCAGAATGTGGCGTGAAAATTTTTGCTAGATGATTTTTTAACAGTTCTGCTTTGTCAGCGTCTGAAGATACTAATCCAGCGGATGGGTTTATTAGCGGAGTATTCGGAGCTTGATACACGGGTACCCGTGTAGTTCATTACACGTGTAATCGCGACCCCTAGTACTTACCTTATAATAAATATTAGGCTTAATACCGAGATATATGGTAATGTATTATAAATTAAAAGTGTTTTATGTTCGTACTATGATTAATAATGATGAAATCTATCATTATATACTTATGTTTAAAAATAACAATATACATAAAAACAAAATTAAATAAACAGTGGCCTGTTATTCTTTTAAACAGATCTAATGAATCGATGTTCAAAGATTTTTATTGTTTGAATGCTGAAACCATTTATTAATTTGCCGTATTGTACCTACTACATACCTATTTCTAGCTCGTTGATCGATTATCTAAAAAGTAAATATATGTATAGATGTATGTGTATATACGTATTTTCGAAAGTCGGAATACATTGACACACCATGTGTCTATGCCTTGACAGTCTTTTTAGAAATATCACTACTAGAGATATTTAACTTTATTAAACGTAGCAAGACTTTTTTATAAGCAGCTAGCAGATGAATTTAAATGATAAATATTTGAAATATTAAAAAAAATGTTGGAAAGTGGGTACCGCACTGCTATACAGTGGGTGTCGAATGGGGTCACTGTAAATGATGTGTTAAATTTGAATTCAATGATATAAACCATTGTGTACGAAAACCGATTCTGAGCAAAGATAACATACATAACTAAGTGTATTTTAAGATATTATTTCTATTAAAATAATTAATTTCACTATTAATAAATACAATAGGTTGAATTAATTTTTGCAGAAAACATTGCATTTAAAAATTCAATTGAGTATATAAAATATAATAATATACTTTAAAATTTTTAAGAACCGATGAAAACATTTTTAAATTACATCAAAATAACTAACATTGTCATTCTTTATTTAAATATCTAATTTCATTTAAATTTGAACTTAAAATATCTATAAAAATCAACCATGTAAATATATTTTTTGATTTTTGATTACCCTAGAACTATTTACAAAAAACCTTGTTTTAAATCATTTTCAATCCTTATCTATAAAAACTGAACATTTTATGCATTTTTAACTACAAAACAATTTGCAAATGTTTGATATTTTGATGAATATTGGTCAAAATTTGAACTTTAAATGCTTATAAAAAAATGTGCAATTGTGCTTATATATTTATTATGTTTTTAAACTACTATTATAATAACTGACAAGGAACCTTTTATTAAATTTTCAAGGTTTTGACCTAACGAACATTTTTTTATCGATAATTATAAAAAAAAATTAAAAAAACCAAAAATTTTTTATGTTTACAATTAGCTTAAAAAGTTCAAAAATATTTGTAAAATATATTGGTTTATAGAAAATAATAATCACAACATTCAGTGAAAATTTAAATTGTCTACTATTTTTCGTTTTTGAATTACAAGAAAATAAGAAAATTGTTTCCTGAGGAATCACAATAATAGTTTACTGTCCAATGTCTAATTTCAAATGCTCATAAAAAATTAGTTTGACTTTCCGGTAAACTTTTTTTATTATTGTAAAAGGTAAAAAAATGTGTGAATAATCTTGTGTTCAATTTTCAAAATTTAGATTTAAACAGAAAATTTTTTATGAATTTTTAAATAAAAAAAATTGCAAATTTTTATGACTTTTACTTATTTTGTCGAAATTTTAACTCTGGACGCTTATAAAAATCTATTATAGACTTGAGTTAAAATTTTTTTTAATTTTCACTTACAATAAATTATGGATACATTTATATTTAATTTTCAAGTTTTCTGACCAACTGAAAATTTTTTATCGAAAAATTATAAAAAAAAAATTTAATAAAAACCGAAAATTTATTATGATATTAAATGGCTCAAAAAAAAAATCAAATATATCAAAAATCTTATTATGTATAGAATATGTTAAACATTTAGTAAAAATGTCATGTATCTAAAGTTATTTTTTTTTATTTACGTCAAAAAAATAACAAAATCAATTTTATCAAAAACTAGTTTTGGTAAAAATTCCCGTTTTTTCTTAATTTTTTTTATTTTTTCCGACGTATTTGAAAATTATTTGGAATTTTCATAAATTACTTTTCAGAAGTAGGTACACCAAATAAGTAGATTCACATTTCTTTTAGAAAAGTTACAGATGAAGAAAATTGAAGCATTATTTTGACTACTTATCGTGTAAATAGACAAAAAAAAAATTTAAAATAAAACACACACCATTGAAAAATCAATACATTTTTTGTTCCGCTCAGAATCTAAAAATAAAAGGTCAGCAAGTGGGTACTACTCTGCTATACAATAGGTGTCGAGTGGATCACTGTAATAAATGTGTAAATTTGAATTTAATGATTTAAAATCATTGTATACGAAAAACGATTGTGTGCGAAGACGTTGTATCAACCTACATAACAAGTGTATTTTATATTATTAATAGTATTAATTTAATACCATAAACGTAATTAATTTTACTATTAATAATACATTAGGTATAGTATCTATTAAAATAGTATCGTTACAATTTTTAAATCAGAAATATTGCAGTTATACATAATGCGGTAGTAGTACCTATACCGATATATGTAATGTTTATTATTTAAATAATTAACAACAGAATCTAGAAGTACAAAAAACTGGTTAGGTAAAGAAAACCATTTGAAAATAAATAAAAAAATAACACATATTTTCACGAAGACGTATTCAGTAGGTTTGAAATTGGGTACCAGGGAATCAGCAGTAGACGGTACCTGTTGCACGTATGCTCGGTAAATATAAAGATACTTATTCAATATACCAAGGTGACAACAAAATTAATTACCAAGTTATCGACAAAAACATGTTTTGAAAGTCATTAATAAATACGAATTTAAAAACAAAACATTTAATACAGTCTAGAGTTTTGAGACATTTTTTTTCTTTTAAAACATGTTTTGTGTGTATAAAGCTGTAAAAAAAAAACATTGAAAATATAAAAAAAAACATTATTAAATAATCCTCTTTATATTTTTTACTGAAATGATAAAAGATTTTTATATTCTAATATGAAAAAAAAATAAGTACAATATTTTATATTATAGATAAAAACATATATTTTAAACTAATATCTTACTCGTATAAATTGAATGTTTTTCATAAACAACTCCAGTAAGTGGTATACGGTATATGGTATAATACAGTTTCCTGGAACTTTTAGTTTCGTTAATAATATTTAGATCATAATTTTTAATAATTATACTATTACATTATTTACAAAAATATTATCATTTTAGTATTAACTTTCATTTGACAATCATTTTTCGATTCAAATTAAATACGTTTAAAGAAATCAATTAGTTTTTTTTAGTAATTTTAAGGATATATCATGCAGTTTAAATATTTAATAAATAAATTTTAAGCTCCGAAACCTTCTAAATATTGTAGTAGACACAATTTAAAGCAGAATAAAAAAAAAGTGTGATTCAATAATTTTAATTTTTAGATAAAAATTAATGAAGTCATAACAACTCTTTTATCATTGGTGTATGTATATCTAAACTAAATCTAATAAATTGAAAATCATATACAAAACTTAATTTTTTGTATATATTTGCTTGCCCAGACGTTTGACGCTTTATTCATTTTTGATTTAAAATAACGTATTAGGACTTAATCGATTTTTCATAAGAAAAATAAATTATTAAGTCACTAGTATGGTGCGGTCTGTCAAACTGCTTATCATTATTAAATAGCTGTGGCGACCAAAGCCTAACATATTAGCCTCCATAACCATATAGTTATAATTTTAATAGCATCACGATATGCAGAAAGGTAAAATCTACTTACGTGATTATATCAACAATACGTCATCACCCAAACAAAAACAAAAACTGCAGCGAATTGTGAGACCGGATCATATACCCGGGTTAACAATTTTAATGTATACTAATATACCAACCACATTTTCACATCATAAATTATTATATACTTGAAAATTGTTTAAATATATTAAATGGTTGGTTATTATTTTTATGTTTTATCTAGGTACTACAGTTTTTCTTCGTTTTTAATATTGATAAATTTGGTTTTAATAGTTAGCTACCTAATACAATAAATTTCGTATATAATCGTATTTTATTATTTTGTATTTTTATAAAAATTAGTTTATTCAATCTAATTCATCATAACAAAAAAAAAATTTTAAAATTTAAAATTTGGTTTTTTAGTTACCAATGTATATTTTACATTTTAATTTTCGAATTAAGGAGTGCTTGTTTATAATTTGAAATATCAAAACTGAAAATCAGTACAATATTTTTTAACAACAATTAGTTTTAAACAGCTTTTTTATATTTCATAATTTATCATAACTATATTTGTACAAAATATATTTCATTTGTATTAAAATACTAAATAAATATAAAATTAATTTTATTTTAAGAAATCATAATTATAGTATGTTGCTATTAAAAATAAAAATCCATACAAAAACTAGTATAATAATTATGTTTCATTATAAAAATTTAATAAGTATAAAACAGTCCAATTTAAATAGTAATTTAAACTTAAAACCACATTATTCTAGAATAGTATTTCACTACATTTAGAAAAAAACAGAAATAATAAAAAAAATATTATAATTTTATGTAGTTAGGTAGTAAAGTTGTATGTCTAATCTATAAATAGGTACAATCGATTTCTTTAGAGTAGATCTGTAGGTAGAACTTCTGCTAAAAAAATAATAATTAATTTTATAATAAACAAGAATTTTGTAAAAAAATAAAATTATGTAAGTACTTTATGTGAATAAAGCAATACTTCTCTGCTTCGTTTATTACCTTAAATACTCAAACAATTATAACTAAAAACCCAAAAATATACATATAGTCATATAGATGCTGACTAGTTCACGACCAGTGACTATTTAAATAAATATTGTACAGAAAATTATTATTTAAAAATGTCATGTGTACTGAGTTTGCTGATTTGTATAAAATTTTCCATGATTAACTAACAATTTAAAATAACAGTTTTTGTTAGTAGGTATATACTTCAAATACAATGAAACCTGATCGAACATCTCTCTCTACAGACAAAATACAATGAATCCCGAAAAAAAAAGATATAGGTATTCCTGCAATATATTTCGCCCTGTCTATAACGGATCATTTTTATTACGGACAAAGACAGTAATATTTCTCTACGATACCTTGGTAACGAACAACAACATTGGTTCAACCTCAAATATAATTACTACGTGCCTATAAACAACTACCATTGATTATAGACACTACTATACTACTAGTGTTCAGAATAGATGACGAATATTTCATCTAGATGAGATACAGATAAAGATAAATGCATTTTATATTTATCTAGATTAGATAAAGATAATCAAACTTTTAAACTTTTAGACAATATGATAGATAAAACTAATTTTTATTATATTTATATAACAAATTTACTTCTTCACCAGCGTGAACATAAAGTAACTAATAGTTAATAGGTACATAGATACATTAACAAATGTTCTTTGAGTCAAAGAGTCGTAAAGTCTTAAAGTATCAACTTTATAAAATTTGCTAGTAGAATATGGAATATGGTAATATAAGTAAATGTACTAATTGGATGGTGTTCTGATAGAACACTTAATAAAAATAATGAATAATATTTATGAAAAATGAATATGATTTAAATACAATTTATCTACATAAGTAAATGTGCCATCTAAAATAACCAATAGATAAATGGATAAGTCATTTTAGATAAATTTATCTAGATAAGGCTCAACACTGCATACTACACATAAAGAACCAGTAACCACCCTATGGCAACCTAAATGGATTGAAATAATAAGCTATAAACTGCACCCTTTGAGTCTCAAGGAATTAATTAATTAAACTTTGATTGAAAATGGTCAAGTAGTTTATGAGTCTATAGAGGACAAGCAAAGAAACATTCAATTTTATATACATTCGATATAATATAAAATGTCAACATTAAATTTGAAGTGGTCATCAATAAAATAATTATTTTAGTATTAGAAGCTTGTTTCGTTATTTAATAAATGTATTGTTATAATTTTGTATTCCTAATATAATTGTTATTTCTTTTTTCCTCTTTCTTGTTGTCATAACTTTATATTACTCATTTAATTGTCGATCTGTCATAGTTGCGGATTAAAAGCTTATAAAAAAATTAAAAAAATATAAAATTTAGAATCTCTGTGATTTTTAATTCGATAATTCAACATTTAAAGAAAAATCAACAGCTGCTTAATAATTCGCACTAAAAATTAAACACAGAGGTTCTCATTTGAAAAACAATAGCTTAGAGGATAGTCCATAACAATTCCATAAAAAAATCTAAGTATTTAAAAATATGCCTTCCAAATTTTAATAGGTATCTCGTACTGTCATGTTAAACTTAAAGTCGTATTTAAATTGTGAAATGTGTACTATGTATATCTATATTATAATCTATTGCAGGATATTGCTATATTTCATAACAGAATAATAAATATAAATGATTTTAAGTCAAGATCATAAGTACACTACGTATTCGAACCCACGTCTTCCTGTCGTATCATACCAAAAATCACATAGTTTAAATCAAAACAATCGATATAAAAAACTATATCTAAGTAACATAATCGGGTTGACGCATGTATAGTTATTTTTAACAAAATATGTAAATATTGTATACCTTTATCCAAAAATCCAACACTGGGATCTAGAATGAAAATGTTCTAAATCGTTTTTATGAAATTGTCCAGGAGAGCAATTTTCAAGGTTTTAGTTCAAATATTTTACTCCTTGAACAACATTTTTTCATATTTGGTATCCGCGATACAAATACTACTATAAAAAATTAAAATTATGTTTTTTTATACCATAATATTATCGTAATATTGTACTTATTGGTAGTGATTTGTCGAATTAGAACCTTTTCATACTAATCTTTTGTTAATAATTTGGTCCCATTAACCAAGCGTTTTAAATTTGATTTAATATCGTGTTTATTTTTTAATTTCTGGAACATTTTACTTTAATAAAAATCGCCAATAATGGTCGTATAAGCATGAGTGTTAGCTTAAAATATGCGTCTTCGCGCTCTTGAGAGGGCGCTGTACCCTCACGTGTTGTCTCCGTCTTACAAATGTACAACATAACAAAAACCGTTTTGCGCGGGAAAGTACCACTCGGCACTCAGTCTGTAGTGATAGTTAAGACTCAAAATTTATATACAATAAAGTCGAGAACATTATCCGTGAAATACAGTTTTTATTTTTTTTTTAAATCACTTATACGAAAAAAATTCTTATTGTTACAAAATCCTTATTTTTGTGTTCTTCAAACTTGAATAACTTTTTTCGTAGTTCCGATATCGAAAAAATAAAAAAGATATTTCACAGCCAAAGTTCTCCTTTTTATGTTGTGAAAATTTCGTTTCTTAATTATGACCGTAGTCTTTCTCGGTTCTTTCCCGCGCAAAACGGTTTTTGCTATGTTTTACATTTGTAAGACGGAGACGACACACGCGGGTATAGCGTCCTCTTAAACCATTTCTGTTAAAAAGTGACTAATGAAAAAAAAAAGAAAAAAAAAAGCGATTTAGAAACTTTTCATACTGGGCGAAGAACATTTACAATATTAACAAACAATGTTCGACTCGCCGTAGAGGCGATAACGACGAACAAAAAATTATTAAAAAACATCCGTTATTTGCGTATCATAAATTACATGGTAATCGTAACACAATTTATGATTCATTTCGTAAACACCGCGACAGCGAACGAATAACGCGGCGGCCGAGCGCCCCAATACAATACGAATAGCGCCGACCAAACGCGTCGTTTCTTTCTGGGCCCCTGGTCATGGACAACGTTTTGAGAAGAGCAGCACGGTTCTCCAGTCAGTTTCTCCAGTCCGGCCAGGTGAGGCGGGCAGGCACGCGGTAATTGAAAAACGTGTTTCTCATATTTTCGTAGCGGCGGCGGCGTTCGTAGTAGTTGTACGTACTGATTCTCGGCCGACAGTTATAATACCGTGATACCTACTATACGCGGGACCGGGCAACTCTGACCGAATTTTGAATATTATGAGCGCCGCCTATTTTTTTCCAATTTTCGATTTATTCAATTCGTGCAGTGACTAGAGCGCGGATTTATACGCATTTGAATATTTATTCTGATTGATCGTATGATATGCCGAGTGAGCGCATACGCAATTTGTTTCATGACGCATACCGATTTAAACAATGAAACTTTTTTAGTGCATATCTTTGCACATTTCGACTTTTACCCATTTTTTTTTTCTATTTTAAGGATTTATTTTACAATTTTAATTGCATATTTCGATGTGTTTTTGTTTTTGTTTTTTTTTTTTTTTTTGGACATTTTTGAAACATAATATACCTACTATTGTAATAAAAGAAAAAAAATTATATTTTTTTAGTTTCGATTAATATCAAAATAAATTAGGTATACTTGTATAAACGGTTTTCCCAAATATGACCGATCGATCAATAATTGATGAAATAAAAAACGTATACCAAGAAAATATAGATTACGACCATTGACCATTAATTTAAATATATTGTTTTAATTAATTTTTCAAAAAATAAATGTTTTTTGCTCATTTTTTTAACGCATATTTTGTTGGTTTTTAATGCATATAAATTCGTGCTCTAGTGATAACCGTCTGTCGAAATTATCAAAACATTATAATATTTATGAGTTATAACACTGATTGTACTATATTATGGGTGGTTCAAATGTCGATTTTTGATGTAACTATTTGTGTGAATAAAATAAATTTATAATCCATAACCTATACTGACCTGACAAGATAAGTGACCTGATAAGTCAATACGTTCACGTATTTTATTTTATGAAAAATCGTTACTTTTCATCAAGTTGAATTTTTAAATGTACCCGTTATATTAAAGATAAAAAAAAAAAATAAAGAAATGTGTAAAAATATAGTGTGACAAAGTGAAAAACGTTTTCTTTCCTAATAACCAAATTCAATTTCTCGCGAGCCAACGCCGCTGCAGTATGTATAGTCTGTAAAACACATTTTGTATCTAAACTCTACAGTATGAACATTTTAAATATTATTACCTAGAATAAAATGTTATTTTTACGCTGTACAAAACAAGTATAGACACAGGACGGGACAGGACAAATATAGATTCTCGGCCGATAGTACACCGAGGCATACCTGTGCGGGACGCCTGGACCAGGCAACTCTGACTGAATTGATTTTATGGCTTATATTTTTTTTTCAATTTTTAATTTATTCCCGACGACCGTATGCCGAAATTATTAAAATATTATAATATTTATAAGTTATAATACTGACTGTGTATATTGAGCTATTGCCGCTGCAGTATGTAGTCTGTAAAACACATTTTGTATCTATAAACTCTTAAGTATGAACATTTTAAATATTGTTACCTAAAACAAAATGCTGAATTTTGCCGCCGTATAAAATAAGTACAGATACAGAATGGGACAGGAAAAATGGATACAGGATAAACTAAAACTGCTGCAATTAAAAAAAAAAATTCTTTCAGATTTTTATTTGAGCATAAATATGCACAATACAGGCATCAAAGTTGTAAAAATGAGCATTTTATTCTGCCCTAACTTTTTTCGACCATGCTTAAGGTAAAACCGAAGCTTATAATAAACACACATTGCATGTGTTTTTTTTTTCACACTCATATTATGTTTTATAAATTGTCAAATGCATATTAACATTGCTTTATAAATATGTATAACTGTTTAATACTACTCAATACTTACTATTGCTAAAATGTATATGTACATTTTTAATATTTTTTATTAGATGTTAAATGCTTTTTCTAACATACGAATGAGTAAATAATTTCATTAGATATTAGATTTTACTTAAAATTCATCAAAATATATTTTCATTAGAAGTGTTTGTGTCGTAACTAAATATAAACAATGACTTTTTTTAAGAAATCAATTATTTGTTACATTTAAATTCAATGATATAAATCATCAATTAAAAACGAATCTGAGCTGTAGTGGTATATAACATTTTGGTAACCTTTTAGTGTTGGCCAACGACATATATATATTTAATTATCGATATTGTTTTTATTTTTCGATTTCAACATATATTTGCATATACATATTTATAATTATATGTATATTAATTATTAATTATTATGTATTAACTTAAAAGTATGTAAAATATAAATGTAAATGCAGAAAATTAGGTATGGAAATAATATAAATATGTAATTAAATATATGGTTACCATATATATATTATGTTTAGGTAATATACAATTACAGTGAGTCCTCATCGTTTAACGTCGAAATTAGGTTCCTAAAAAACACGACGTTAGCCGAAAAACCGTCAAGTCAAACATATTTTACACACACTTTATTAAAATTTATCCCTGCCTGCAATAAATAACAATTTATTGTTTTACAAACTAAAAATTAACAGTATAAAATAATACGTAATAATAATATATATACTCTTTGCAGTGCTTGAATTGTGGGTGTACACGCGGGGGCACGTAGTCCCTCTTCTTCTTAGAAATTATTTATGCGTACACCTTTTAATAATTATATTCTTATCAATAATACATTCAAATAAACAGATACGGATATTTTTTTTTACACTTTTGCATCACACTTCTAATTTTTTACCAATTCGAACACTGATCATATATGTATATGCATGACAGCTGCAACATTGCAGACAGCAAAAGTGTCATCGAACAACCAATAAAATTAAAAACGAATACAAAATACATAATATTATGTACATAATACCTATAATAAATAAAAATAGTAACAATTGTATGTGCACATGTATTAAAAAACGACGTTATACTGAAACCGTTGCAGTGTTAAACGAAATTTAAATTTCTACAATGTAATGGCAAATGAACGTTAAAATAAGGAGTGATGTTAAACGAAGACTCACTGTATTAAATAATTAAATTATATTTTTAAAAATGTATGCAATTTTTTTTCCCCGATTATCTTTAAAAGTACTGGGAAATTAAAAGTGTCTTTATAAACAAATGTTTATAAAAAAAAAAAAATGCATACATTATGAAATAATAATATAACAAATTTTTTCTGATGATAACTTGAAAAAATATCCAGCCATGGATAAATTTCTTTTCTTATGTGTGTACAATTATAATACAATTGATAGAATAAAAATAATTTGATATAGACTAATCATCACTTCATCACCATTATATTAGTCACAATAATGGCATATACACATCATGCCAATTTACCCTAAATATCTATTAGCCATGATTTTATGAATAAATTAATTACAATGAATATTTAATAATTAATTTTCATTTATAATATTTAAATATTCTCTTAGTTGCTATCAGCAGTTTGTAATTTTTGATAATTTATAATAATATTATTAAATAATAAATAATAGATAATAATTTTTGTGATATCATCATAAAATCATAACCGTGGTAAACGGGCAAAACATTATTGTTTTACAAGCACTGCAAGATTAAAAATGAATTAGGTAATATTTTAATCGCGATTGCGTTGTGTTAACATGATTTAGTGTTTACCGAATTATTTCTATATAATATATCTTAAAAATAGCATTATCGTTATAACAATCATGATGATTACATACAAATTGATGCGTGGCTTTTACATTAAATCGGTAAAAAAACCTATGCCCGATATTAGATACAGGTGCCGATAGTGCCAATATTGATTATCGATATCGACCCAGCCTCGACTATAATACGGCTAGTGTTAACATGCTGTTGGTCGTTGGACCTGACCAACTTTTATAATATAATCGAGTAGGTACCAGTCCATGAATAAGTAGGCATGCTTAATGTTTAGGTAGAAACCCTAACAACCATAACTATAACCACGACATCCTGTTGTGGCAACAGGTGGATATACACGGCGATTGATACAGACGGGCACTATAAAAAAGATTTTTGTTCACGTTTTTATCACAGAATTATTACCTATATTTGGTTCAAGGAATTATGATTTTTGTCGCATAAAGTTTATTTTATTGTAAGATAACAGCTCAGCATTGATAGAATGGCGAATTAAAAAATAAAAAAAAAGATTATAAAAATACCGACATAAAAAGACGACTAATAAAAACCGAAAGATAAGACCGTGTTAAAATGATGGCATTATCGTCCTGTGGTAGGCATTGTACTTTGTAGTCGAGAGGCCGTAAAAGTGAAACGTATACGACAACGCTCAAGAGCGCGCCGTCACCACGCCCATCGTCTATGCGACGGGGTCCGCGTTATTATTTCCCGGACGGTCGTTTGGGACGTTCCGTGCGAAGGCAGTTGACCGTTGCGTACATTTGTCGCTGGCGTTTTACTGACGCACTACATAGTAAGCTCGCAAGTAGCAACCTATTTATTAATCGAAGCTCCCGTTTGCTTGGATATTTTAACCAACGCGTAAAGCATACAAACTGTTGTACAACACAACTCGATTCATATTTCTAACCAAATTACACGTGTAACAATTGTAATAAATTCGTTATGATTACGAAGATTTTTCAGTAAATGTGTTGCGTATTATACGTTATAACTCTTAGATGACTCTATATAGCGCTTTACGTACGATAGTTTAATCTTTTATTTACGTATTAGTATCATTAGAAATATGTTTGATACGTAAATATTGATATATTTATTTTTAATTAATTTAGCATAACATGTTATATGAAATTGATCTTGTACATTATATCTATTAAATGAAGACTTAACGGAATCAATCATATTATTTATTCATTATTACAATTTTCGGGGTGTAAAAAAACAATCGATATAAACTAAACACTGTTACATAGTGTTATATAAAAAGAAAAAGACTGTGCATAGTACCTATATATTATCAATATAAACTACATGTTATTTGTGACAAAAATAAAGATGGTATACTCGTATTTCAAGCAATTTCTTAAATAGGAATACAGTTATAATCTATAAGTTACACTTTTTAATTACACTATTAAATACTCATGAAAAACCTTGTTTTAAATTGTCAATACTTAGCTATAAAAACTGAACATTTTATAAATATTTAACTACAAAACAATTTGGAAGTGTTCGATGATAAATTTGGTCAAAATTTGAAGTTTAAATGCTTAAAAAAAAATTGTACTAATGTATTTTTAATCTGCTATTTTAATAACTTATGAAGAATTTTGTATTCAATTTTCAAGAAATTTGAAAAAAACCAAAAATTTCTTAGACCTACAATTAGCTCAAAAATTGTCAAAATAATTAAAAACATTTTGGTGTATAGAAAATGATAATCTAAACATTTTGAAAAATTCAAACATCTTGAATTATTCCTTTTTAAATTACAACAAAATAAGAAAATCATTCCGGGAGAAAATGAGTGATATTCAATGTCTAATTTCAAACGTTTATAAAAAATTAGTTTTTTAGTTTTGACTTTCCAGTAATTTTTTTTTTAGAAAAGTAGAAAAATATATAGTAAATCTTGTGTTGAATTATCAAATATTAGAAAACTTTTTATGAATTTCCTAATCAAAAAAACTGCAAATTTTCGTTATTTTTACGTATTTTGTCGAAATTTTAATTTTAGATACTTATAAAAAACTATTAGAGAATTACACTCAACTTTTTTTTTATTTTTCACTTATAACAAATTTTGAAGAACCTTGTATTAAATTTTCAAGTATTTTGATCGATCGAATAGATTTTGATCTACAATAGTAAAAAAAAAAAATGAAAAAAAATCGAAAATTTTATGGTGTATAGAAAATGCTTTTATAAACAATCAGTGAAAATTTCATATAGGTATCTATGTTATTACTTTTGGTATTACATCAAAATACAATTTTAATTTTGCCAAAAATTGGCTTCGCATAAAAATTCTCAGTTTTCCCATAATTTTTTTTGTTGTTTTTTTTGGACGTGTTTGAAAAACTACAGGGAATTTTTACTTTTAATTACCCAAAGTACCAACTAGATTTACTTTCCCGCCGGAAAAGATGCTGATGAAGAAAATCGAAGCACTTTTACTGCACTAAGACACACATGATAGACACACAAAAAAAAAATACACACAATATTTTAATATCAATAAATTTTTCACTTCACTCAAAATCTAAAATTTCATTAACATGTTTAAATAGGTCAAAAAGAATCGAAAAATGTTGAAAATTATATTGTATATATAAAAAATATATTCTATAATATTGCATGTGTCTATGGTTACTAATTTATTTTATTTTGTGATACAAAATCGATTTTCCTATCGAAACTAATCAGTTTTTTACAAAATTGTTTTTGTGTAACTCCAAAATCAATAGTCGTAGATACTTGAAATTTTCACTAATTTTTTATGTATTTTTTATACATAATAAAAAGATTTTTTTTTGTGTACCTAACTAATTGTATTTATAACATATTTTGAACACCATAAAATGTTCAAAATATTTTAATTATTTATAAGTTTAAGAAATTTTCTATTTTTATTAGTTTTAGATTTTGAGTAGACCTCTTGATTTTACAATGTGTTTTTTTAATTTTTTTTCTTTTGTGCTTATCTTCCACATTTTTGTACAATAAATGTGCTTCCATTTTATTCGTTTTTAAATTATAACAAAACAAGAAACTCGTTCATGAGAAATCGTTGTTTACAGGTGAGGTTATCCATTGTATAATTTCAAATACTCATAAAAAATTAGTTCGAATTTCCAGTAAATTTTTTTTTTTGTGTGAAAGATAGGCAAATTTATGGGGAAACTTTTTTACTTCCCAAGAGGTGAAGACAGCCGCACAAAAAAATAAACAAATTTTCGCTTAGTTCAGAATCAAATATACTGATAAATATGTATTTTATACTGATTAGTATTGGTGATTAATAAACATGATTATGTGGTAGCTATGTTAATATTAATGTGCAATAACTACATGTTGCCAATAGTCAATATTCTATTTATAATATATTTACTACGTTATCTCAATTAAATATATTAGTAATTAATTGTATAAACAATAGTTTTTTGATCAACCATTTAGACTTTGTCTGATGGAAAGTGATATAATAACTGGATTTGTGTTTAGTAGTATAATACATATACAAAAACTACAAAATTGGTACTAATTTAATTTAATTTAATTTAATTTAAATCATATATACGTTATTTTTGTTTTACTTATACTGATTAAAATTTAAAAAATTTCATCTCAATAGTTGAATCATTAATTTTGTCAAAAAAATTACTACATAAAGGAAAAAAAAATGTTAAAATCGTGCGTTCCCTGGTTGATTTATAATGACTACAATAAATGATTTAATTTTGAGTAAAATACAGTAGTAATAAAAATATGATTTATAAAATTGAAAAAATAAAATAACAATATTCATTGTCTAAATTATTATTTTCGTATTGACAATTTGGGTATTTAGAAACCGTGGGCGGCTGTGATAGATAACAGGTTTTAACTTATTGTGCGGTACTGCTGATTATCCACACGGGGTGATGGTATGAGTACGGTTTTAGAATACTGCCGCTGCAGGTGTGAGAGCAGCACGTGACTACGGCAAATTCGTAATTTTTTTTGTCGTAAACATATTTTCGTACTTCTCATTTTCCTCAGCTTGCATTATTCGTAGAAACATAATTTTTTCAGCAAAATAAACTTGAGAAGTTCTTCTAGATAACTGCGTGCTAGATTTTTTTTAAAAATTTTATAAATTTTGAAAATTTTAAATGCAAATCATCAGTTTGAAAAAAGAATTCAAAAATCTGGCACGCAGTTGTCTAGAAGAACTTCTTAAATTTATTTTGGTAAAAAAATCATGTTTTTATGGTTAATGAGAGCTGAGGAAAATGGAAAGTACGAAAAAATGTTTTTACGGTCGAATTTTGTTATCAGAACGGACTCAAAGCTAAGAAAAATAACAATATTAATAAAACAATAGTGATTAATAAAAATAAAAAATAATCATAATAATTCTACTGCGGGAATCATGATAACATTAATAAATATTAATTAATTGTGTCTCATCCCTTCAATTTGAATTTCGAATCAGGGCAATAGCCAGAAGAGAACATTAAGAACACGTGGTGTTACGTGGACGTTTTTTTTTTCCGGTTTTATTAGTTTGGGCTGTTATATAGACTAGCAAACGTCAACCTTTTGGACCTCACAAACCACTAAATCCATAACTCTAAATTCTACAGACCACTAAAGAGTTTATAGTGTTTATACTACAAGTCTCGGGTTCTTATTCAGTGATTTTAAGCCTAAAGCTTTTTTTTCTAGTGGACCACCAATGGTTGACAACTGCTGGTATAGAATGTATAATGTATATATAATATGATATATATTCGAAAATACCTAATATTATTAATTTAATATAATATTATACAATGTATAAGTTAGATCCATGATCTAAGATAGATCGTATGTAGTTATTTGCATTCGTAGATGTTTATTTTAAATTTTAATCATCCATCAAGATTTCATGGGCGTCCCCAGACATTTTTCTAAGGGGAGGGAGGCAAAATGAATTAAAAAAATATATGAACATTTTTTTATACATTTTCTTTATAGTACATTATTATGTTTCGTCATTATTACAATTAAAACATTACAATTAGGTAGGTATTATTATAAATTATTCTTTTTCATTCAATATAAATTTCAATCTACGTGGACATTCGACTAAATTGAATCAGTGCATTTTCAATAAATTTTTTTTTCTCTGTATTTTCTCTCTATGAACACTCAATATGCATATTCCACTCAGTCTATCATCACCCATCGTTGATCGTAACCATGTTTTAATACGCCTTAATGTACTAAAAGAACGTTCTGCTGCTGTACAGCTTGTAGCCGGAAGAGACAAAAATATTTCCAAAGCAACAGCTATACTTGGAAAAAACGTACAGTTGCAATTTAACAAATCGATAAAATCAATATCTTAGCAGTCCTTATTTTGCCAAAAATTGTACCAAGTTTCCGTTTCAGCTTGTAGATTATCAATTTTATAAAAATCAACATTTTTTTCAATGCTCTTAAAATAAATTTTTTTCTCCAATTTTTAAAAATGTTGGGGTGAAGATATTGTAGTAAAAATGCATTATCATTTTTAAGATTTTACCTTGTCGAGATTTGTATATTTTATTGCTGCGAGAACGCGATGACAATCGTTTCGATTAAAAGCTGCGTTGGAATTGATGGGAGTACCAGCGCGCCGTGTATAATAATAATAATAATAATAGGTATGTTATCATGTAAGCGACACAATAATATATACAATGTAACAGCAAACAGCTAATAATTTATTGCCATGTGAGCACTCAAAAAATATGATAAGATAAAATAATCCGATTATTATTAATGACAGTTTTCATAGTTTTCATAGCTATGCGTTGACATATTGCAACATAGGTAGACCTATTTTTAGAAACTAATTTCTCATTGGGAATTTTACCAACTGCTGTAGAAATAACATTATTCTAGGGGGGGGGGCAAGTGCCCCGTCTTGCCCCCCCCCCCCCATGGGGACGCCCATGCAAGATTCATTTCAAAATACAAAAATGTCTTATGATTGAATACAGATTATGATAATGATATACGTACTATTAATTTGTTATTATACTACTTATTGTACACGGTTCTAGTACGATTTTAAATAGGACCACCTGTGGATTATAGTTTCAACATGGTCTTAGATAATTTTCAAATATTGAAATTAAAAAATGTGTTGGTAAATAATATATCAGTTTAATCTATGAATAATTTATAGGTGTCTGAATAATGTATATCATACATTCTTCCTAATCCTTGTGAAAGTTCACGGCGACACGTTTCGTTAAACTTACCTGACGTGACTTTCTTGTCTGGGCATAGCCGTTTTATACCGAAATCGTACACTACTCTTTTTGGATGATTCTTAATCATTATTAAAAATCTTTCGAAACTAATAAATAACAATTCCAAAGCGAAATGTAAAATTTTGATGACGTTATTTTTTGCCGTCTGCCCGTGCATCCTACCCAAGTATAGTATAATATTTTACATTTCTACATAAAAATAAATGTGTAGGTAGTTCTAAGTCTGTGTTAAAACAAGAAGGAAAATGTTGGTTTTAAAAAAAATATATGTATAATATTTATGAATTGATTCACGTTTAAATGACAGCTTGATGAGTTGACGTCACGATAAATCAACCACAATGAATTAACGTATTATAATTCAAAATTCGGACGGCGCGTTAGGTGCGTATTACCAATGGTTAGCGCAGACGACTGTTTTCCCAAAACCGACGACGATGTCGCGGTAAACGGACACTTTGCACTGTCTATTGATCGATTTGCACACCGCGGAAACTTTGTACGGCGAAAATAAACGGGTAATATTATTGATCACGGACCCTTTAAACGCAAAAATAAAAACAAAAAATATATTTCACAAGGGGATGAAATTGCAAAATTGATAAAATCTACAAATTTATTGATGTATTTAAAAAACGTATAAAAAGATACTTGCATCAAAATTCGCAAAAATATGAATTTTTAAGAAAACAAATTATTAAATACGACGTGAACGAAATAAACACGTTTGATTACTGCATCATTCAAAATGTTATCAATCGATAAATTTTAATTAAATTAACCAACTTAATAATATATTGATATAAAAACCTAACCTACTTAAATTTGTTTTATTATTATAATTATTTAATAATGAATTGATGACGAAAAAAATATTTTTGATGTACCTACCTACCTACATAATTACGAAATGACGAAAAACAATAATATTTTAACCTAACTCTTTCAATATAATATTTAATGTTGCTATTGACAGTCGTAAGTGTGTATTAAATAGGAAAAAATAATAATGTATTTACATCGGACGCAATTAGTGTAATTGTTAAATATCATCGGGACGCAATTCGTTTGCTGCGAGGCTGAGGTGCACAACTATAGTTGCCTTCTAAAATATACGAATTACCTCCCATCCTTATATCGTAAACAAAAAGGTTAATATACATTTGTAGTTGCCTCCGACGATCGGGCAGTTCGTAATTATAAACGAGTCACTTCACAACAATAATTTTCAAACTAGTTACCTCCCGTTTAGAACTAAGTAGTGGTCCATAAACTTAATTGTTTTGTTTCATTAATATATCTATATATATATATATAAAAGGAGTCAAAAATGTATAACAATTCTTCAATTGAGAACGGCTAGGCGGATTTCGCTCAATTTTTTTTTCAATTGTTCGTAATTTCCAGGAGATAGTTTTTACGAAAGAAAATTTTGGAAAAACCCAATCCCGGGAGGTGCTCAAAAAGGGATTTTGAGATTTACGATGGAAATATTTGTTTATAAATGGTTGCTATACCATCAATCTCTGTTTATTTATAAGGTTGTCAATGGTTACATATTTATAACTATTATAATTAGTATAAATACATTATCACATACATATTTTTGTAAATAAATTTATTGAAAAAAACAAATCTTCGGCACGGGCAACCGTTGCAATGTTTTTTATACCTAATTCCAGGGCTGGGCAGTATCTTAGACACAATTGTATCTTGTACCGAGATAGATAATTTGAATGTATCTTGTATCGGGTATTCAAATACTTTGTTGACTTGTATCTGTATAGTATCTTTTTATGATTAAGATACTAGAAGATACCTACATTTAAAAAATATGTTTCATATTTCATTTATATAACAATTTTCCTAATTGCCCAATTAGTAATAATATGTTAGATAATATTATTATGATATAGTATTATAGATAATCATATAGATAATAATAGTATTCTATAATATATTATAGATAATATTAGTATTATTGTTTTAAGCGTATCTAATGTTATTTGAAATTATATTGCTAATGATCAATGCATACCGTATCATTATATATTTATAACCTATAATATAATATAAATTATATATGATAAAATTGTATCCAAGGTAAATTAAGAAATTAATAAAAATAAATAAATATATTAAGTATCTTGTATCTTACAGGTATCTCAGATACATGTATCTTGTATCTAGTATCTTTAAAAATATTATAGTACCTGGTATCTTGTATTTAGATACTTTTTTTGAAGTATCTTGCCCAGCCCTGCCTAATTCTGATTTCACTTACTTACGCACTTCACGGGTCCGCAATCCACCGCAGGTGGATTGCCTACCTGATAATTTACTGCTCGCATATTGTCCGTGATCTAATGCAGTGGATTGCCTACCTAGGCGGTTTAAATGCATATAAATCACTTCAAGTTAATCTTGACTTAATATTTGACTCGGGCAACGTTGGCCGGGACAGCTAGTTATGTTATAATTATAAAAAATATAATTTACAGTAACATATATTTAATAAAATATTACATAATAACGATAATCATTAGTAGAGAACTGATTTTCATTTAGTATAAAATTAAAAATATTTAAATGTTTATTTGCTTATTTACCTTATTATTTCTAGACCCTCGGCGAATAGCATTTTAAAAATTTCCAATTTTGAAATAATATCAACTAAAAACAAAATATTAAAATAAAAACGGAAATTCTTCAATAACAAATAACATATGTTTGTAATATATTGAAAAAATATTCAAAATAAAATTAGGATCGTCTTATTCGAAATAAAATGAAACGTGCGTGTATGTCGAAAACTTTTCGATGTTAAACTACATAAAAATATTAATTATTTATATTAAATCCGTTCTCTAATCATTAGTCTTATAAATATGATTCTATTTTGTGAAATTAAATATCTCTGTGACTTCATACTAAATTTAAATTGTTCGATACATTTTATTTGGATATTATTAAGAATTACTCGTATAGTAGGAATCAGGTGGGGTACTATTCGCATGGATGAAAAAGTCAATTCCTCGAGGATTAAAAAGTTCCTGAACGCAAAAAAAAAATTGCAAAAAGTCGAAATTTCGTGGGCAAAAACGCGATATTACGACTTCGCGGTTGGGGGGGGGGGTCTGGGAGAGGGAGAGACCCGAGGATCTAACGCGACACCACACGTGGCGTTGACACAATCATCGTGTTGTTCCCCCCCCTCTCCGAGGCGGTCAAGGTAAGGGGAGGAGAGAGAGAACGCGACGCGCGGCATTTGTGTAATCACTCGCTCTTTCATTTTGGGGATTTTAATGGTGTTTTTTTTTTTTTTTAAAGCACACAGCGTTCGAGACGACGACGACGACGACGTCGCCACCGAAGAACGGCCCCCCCCCTCCGTTGCCATAAGGCTTGTCGGGCGTTTGCCGCACGAACATCATCCACGAGACGAGTGACCGATCGGTCGTATATATATATAAGCCATACGGCCCCAAAAAAGATATAAAGCAGAGCGGCTGACCGTCTTTCTAAATGTAGCGATCGCTGGACTACGGACGCGCGCGGCGGTCGAACCCTAGATGGCGCAGGATATTACGTCCTGTTCGTGAACTCTGTCGCCGGCGGGCCGCGATTCGACATCTGAATCCGCGTGCTCTAGAACGCCGGCATTATGTATAACATAATATTTGCAAATTATTTAGTAGTTGAAAATGTATAAAACGGTCGGTTTTTATAGCTAAGAAAAATTAAAACGAAGTTTTTCGTAAGTATTTAATATTATAACCAAAATAACTATGTTGTTTATTACGTTGTAATTTTAAAATATTTTTCATCGGTTCTTGAAACTTTTATAGTATGTTATTATATTTTAAACAGTCAATGACATTTTGAAAGGTAATGTTCTCTACAAAAATGAATTTAACCTATTGTATTATTAATAGTAATAATATGAATTGTTTTAATAGTAATTATATCACAATATACACTTACGTTATGTAGGCTAACAGACCGTCTTCACTCAGAATCATTTTTTGTATACAATGGTTTTATATCATTGAATTCAAATTTAACATATTCATTACTACACTCTACATCCACTGTACAGAAGAGCGGCGGTACCCACTTGTTGACATTTTTTATTTATTTTCTGTATGGATGACGAAGATATAATAGTTACTAGAGCAGTTTTTGTTTTCATGACGTTAGTTTCTTGAGCAAAAAAAAATAATAAACCTACTCATAAAAGACGTTGGTCGCGACGAGCATAATTTGATAGTACAGATGTCGTTATAATGGAAATGATTTACTAAATTATTTGAAGCCGATACATCTAGGAATTAAAAATTTTATTAAAATGTCACCAACAGATTTTGAGACATTGCTCGAAGTTATTAATCCTTAGATTTGAAAGGATTTAATCCATCTGCAGTTTAATACGATTTCACTAAACGTGCGGCTAGCTATAACATTGCGTATTTTGGCTACTGCTTTTTTGTATTTCGTATATAAATTTAATGTATTTTTTTTTAATATTTAAATAATTAATTTCTAAAATAGTACCAAAACTATGTGAAGCTATAGCTTAAGTTTTAAAATTATATGTTCAGGGTAATATTAAATTATAAATTATGACATTAATTTTATAGACATATTAATACATTATACAATCAATAATATTATAATTACAAATAGGCAGTTAAAAAATATTATAATGGTATACAATTTATCATTTCATTATACTAGCTAAAAATATTAAAAAAATTATTAAATAATAGATGAAAATTAATTAAGAACAAAATAATAATAAAAACTAAAATTAAAATCTCTTTAAGATATACCTACCCAAGTTATATAATTTATAAATTATATAACCAATATAATAATAAAAAAGCAGAATGTACAATTTAATATATATGAATAATTAATCAATGCAAAACAAAATAATAAAAAAAAAATGTAATTTACCTAAATATTTATTATGTATTATTATAATTTACACATAAAATGTATTTATCGTTAATTTAATAAGTATTTTTAAATGAATAATTATTATTTAAAAAGTTCATAACAATAACTATTTTTTATTAAGCTTATCTATACATAATTTGAATTATTATTGTTTTATTTAAAACATTAACGAAAACACAATGATTAAAGTCGCACTAACACGTCGTTCAATTATGGCCACATACTACTTATTAATACGTAAAATACGTTATCTAATTGAGTAATAAATATTTAGGATAAACTCAATATAAAAATATTATACGGGTAATTCAGTGATAAACTGATAAATATATAGTAAATAACATATATATTTTACGTTAATACGTGATATGTATAGTTAGCACCAATTCAAATATACAAATTGTGAAATTAATTTTATAGTTGGAAGTTGCTTAAACAGTTAGTTAATTTAAATTGTTTTTTGAAAAATTCAAAAATGTACTGAAATATGCATTTATATTCTTAAAATCCCAAAATATGCATTTAAAATACATAACTATTAAACACCTATGCAAAAATATGCAAAAATAAAAATAATATGTTATTTGATTCAGTAAAACACGAATCAAATTTGTATTCAACTGAGCATTAAATCGAATAAATAAATAAAAAATATATGCAATTTCATAAACATCCGAGCCCTAATATTATATGCATCGTGAGCTGGAGACGGAGGACGCAATTAAGTAACAGCGAGTGACCGACGCACAAACGTATTTACGTATATATTATTTTCATGATATTAGTTAATATAGTTTATACTACTATCAGTGCTCTCTATCGTGGGTCCAATTAGATTTCATAGGGCCGGTCTATGAATGCAAGCAAGTCTGTCATAGATAAAAGAAGATTCTGTTCTAAGATTCTTCAATTATCTACGAGGTCTCTATGGCTAATATACTTTTAGTAAATTGTATGGAGCTCTATGGCCACGACAGTTATTTCGTACTGCCACACTACCCCGTTAACAATTAAAGTCAATTTAATTATTTAATTTATAACATGTTCAATAATGTACATTTAATACATTTCTTATTTTTGTGATTGAAATATTCAATTAGGTTTTCAACTGTTTCTTGCTGTATAGCACATTTTAGCCATTATGGTGCCTTCGTCGATACAATGGACGAGTACTCCTTCGGTTCATATTTTAGTGTACGTATTATAATATAGTAATAATTGGTCTGATACATAACCACTTTTTAGGTAATATAATATTATGCTGTCATGTATAGGTAGTAAATAAATCTGATTTTGCTAAAAAGTTTACGAAATATTTTTGATAACGTAGGAATTTTATTTTTTTCCCTCCACAGTTGTGTCATTATGATATCCGTTGAGTTTTAAGTTATGTTTAGTAATTCAGTAATTGGGTAATATAGTTAATTTTACCAAAAACTCTAAAGACTTTGTTAAACTCGATACCTTTTAATGTTGCTAATGTTAAAATTTAGATAACAAAAATATATCTCTTATTCAATTGTTCTATTGTCATTCATACATAAATACTTTTGTCTTTTAATCAAATTATATATTTATATGCTATATTATCTATCCACTGTAATAATAATGTAGATACTTATTATATATTTAATAATAATAAGTAAAATGTTTGATACATACCATATATTTTTTTTATTATAATATAATAAGAATAAATAAAATAATTTAATTGTAATTATTAGAATGCTAGTATATTTTACAAAGTGCATACCTATATTATGTTATTGTACAGAAACTCGACTTGGGGGTTGGCAAATTACAACGATTGCACAATTACAATTCCCTCTCCAACTAATACTGGCTAAGATTCGGACTCCAATAACGTATTATATCATTATATTATTGTGTATTACCTATATTTGTTTTTTATCAAAAAGTGTTTAATAAGTTAATTATAGTTAAGAATTGAAGCCAAGTTTAAAATCTTTTAACTTGCTATACAATGCTGTAATAACGTATAAAATATGCAGGATAGACTAGACTAAGATGGACGTTAGATATTATCTTCTACACTTATAAGTGCTGGAGAATGATAACAGTAAAATAGTAAAATTACGCTATTGCCTTCCCCCAGATGTTTGGAGGGCTCTCGAGGTCATGTATTCGAGAATGCGATCAAATACACCGTACAATATAACTCTATGTAACGAATATCCAAATCTGATACACGTAGTATATTATAATATTTTAATGTGTCTTACACTCTTACCTGGTCCGCAGTTGTCTATGGACTATACTGTAGCAGGATAAGGTAACACGAATTAATTACTCAAAATACTTGAATCGAAGTAATAAGAAAAAGAAACACACTGTTGATAAAAAAAGTGGTCCAGTTGTCGCTCGTGGATTCAGTATTGAGAGGTTGTTGCTTGGATGGTTGGTGCTCATGCACTGACTTAGGGGTGATACGGATGAGCTGCCCAGAGAGAGTCAGGTGGCTTTATCAAAGGCTCTCGTGCCTCAAAAGCAAATACATGCTTGTTTCTTAATCCGTGATCGAATAATACGGATCGTCTCTATTGTCCGTGATGAAGATTTTATTGGGGGTGTCTGATTTCTACGCGCGACAGTCTGACCGTTATTTATTTATCTGATATAATTTATTAATTTGTTATAATGATTTATAAGCATATCATTACAATGTATATATGTACAGTATACATTAATCGTTCATATATATATATAGTCAGTGCTGGATAGGGTAAGTACCGGGTCACTGCACCGTGCTCTGCATGGTCCGTTATTTTAGGGACCGGACCGGACTTAAAATTTTAACAAAGGGCTGATTCAGATCGAACCACCGGCTACATTTTTTTTTTTTTAGACTGGTAATTCAATTAAATTTAATAAAATAGACCAGTACCGGACTGCCGGTTCGGTCTGAAAAAAATCTGAAACGCACTATTTTTATGGTTATTCAGTATAATACAATTATAAAAATATAAATATTTATAACACAATTGCATGTAGTTATATGCTTTTGTTTAATCGCGATGTACACAATGGTTTTAAACACAATTAGATAAAAAAATAAATATTTATTGGTTTAAGAATTTAATACCTGCATATTTACTTTTAGTTTTCTTACAAACACTAGTGCAATTTATTATTATAGTGTGCGATAAGAAGGAATAACGTTCGTATAGTAGTAGGACGAATATAGCCAACAAAATGGTTAGTTATTAAAAAAAGTTGAAAATCGCAGACTCTCCAACATGATGATCCGAACGGTTATAAAAGAAAAGAGGGGGGGGGAGAATATTAGCATTTTTTTTAATTGAGTTAAGTTAATATTTTTATCCATAATATTATTGACTTTAGACTTATTTATAGAAAGATATGGTTAAATAATATTTGTATATTGTTCGACAACCGTGGTAATAATTTATAAATTAGCGTTCTGAGCGATTTATTCGACTTGATCACATCGAGTTAATGTTATACTTTTATCATTAAATCGTCAATCGCATATTATGATATTATTATACGATCATATAGTTATCCGATATCGAGATACGTAATATCGCCCGCCGAGAAACCACCGCCCGGAACGACCGCCAGACGCCGCGTCCAAAGTCTGCAGCAGAGATCGTCGGTCGGCCCGACTTCCGGCATCGTACGCGGTAAATCACGCGCCCGTCGAAGTCTCCCCAACGACTTCGGCAGCCGTCGGCACGGGCGATCTCAACAACACCGTCGCACGCGCACATACCCGGCGAAACGGTCGCCTAATCGTCGGAGAAACAGTTGCACTGGGTCTGCATCACGGTACGAGAGGCGCAGTGGATCGCGGGACGCGTGCGGCGGTTTCCCGTCTGCGATCCACCGTCGAGACGAGCCGGCGCGAGACCGGAAACAGGAGCGGTACTGGGACGCGGACATCGAGTCTGTGGAGGAGGAGGAGGAGGAGGAAGAGGAGGAGGTGGATGTGGAGGCGGAAGTGGAGGTAGAGGACAGCGACTACGATGGCGATGACGACAACGTCAACGACAATAAAGACGAAGACGAAGACGACGGAGATGGATGTGACGAGGGGCAGAGGGACCGGGAGGATGAACAGAATCGGTCGGACGACGTAGACGGCTGCAACGGTGGCGGCGTGGCACGAGTCGTGTCGGCCGTCGACGATACTATTACGTGCAGTCGGCGACCACGGCCACTGGTCGGAGAGACGAAAAATCGGGCGATGCGATGTTCCGCCAACGTCGTGTTGCTGGCTCACGGCAACCGATCGCTGTACGTGCTCACGATCCAACGTAACCAGGTGACCTCGGTCGTCGGCAGCACGTCTCCCTCCAGTCGTTACAGGAATCATCGTCCGTCGTCCACCACCGTCATCAGTTATAAACTGTAAGTACCAACTACCAATACATAATAATATTCTATGGTTATAAATACGATAAAACATATCATAATATTATAAGACACATTTCATAAAAAGCTATTCGAAAAAAAACTAATTGCATGCGCTTCCACATAGTTTCCATACACGTTAACAAAATTAAATACATTAAATATCGTCTGAAACACGATGGGTACATGCCCTACAATAAGGATTACATTTCTGGGTGGTTTTAATGATCCTCATCACTACTCACAAGCAAAACTCTTGATGTATTTTGACAGTGATGCAATTTGAGTTTTTTTTCTATAGGCGTGCCAACATTTAAATGTACAATTTTTTTTTTATATTTAGGTCAGTTTTTCTTCGCCATAGAAAATATATATATATATATATTATGTATAGGCGGTTTACGTATGTATAGTATATAGTTTTTTTTTTTAATGTTTAAGTAACATTTAAACTGACAAATTATGACAAAAAAAAAAAAAGAATAGATAGCTGTCAAATATGATAGCAAATAATCGTTAATGTTTGGGCAAGTATTGGATCGAATTAATGCCAGAATTATTACAAAATTTTCCATATTATTTAATGATTATTTAAACATTTCGTTTATATATATATATGTATATGTATGTTATGGAATATTATTACGATATACAATGTTCAATATTTTTTTATCTTTTATTTGTTTCTGGTATTTTATTTATATTTAACTTACCTATATAGTATCTATAACGATTAATTTAAAATTTTCACTAATTTTGTATTTTTCATAGTAAAAGTTGAGAATATTTTTGATAATGCAATTTAAACTAATTTATATTATATTTACAAGATTACAGTTAAACTTCCATACTAAAAAGTCTTACGGGCACCAAAAATTGTATTAATGGGAAATAATTAAAAAATGAAAGAAAAATGTTCATTGAAAATTAATTTGATAAATAGGTTTAAATAAATTTGGTTCTAATTTGGTTTAATTCTCAAAAACATTTCGTCAAACAGACAATGACTTTAAATGGAAGTTCGATATCTATATTATGACTTGGGAGTTTCATTGTATATTTCTTTTATATAATTTAAGATTACATTGTATTATTATTATTATTATATAATACTAGGTACAATTTAAAAATTATAATAACTTTTTGATGAACTAAATATTATTTGCAATATAAATAGATATTTACTGCATAATTAATAAAAATACCTATACGGATGCATATATGGGCTGAAGGGTTTATTATTTAATATTTTAATAAATTAAAACAATTGGAAAGTTGGATGTTAGAAATAGATTTTGTCATTCATGACAATAATATACATCTAAAAACATTAAATATTCTTATATACTTTCTTTACGTCGTCGGGAAGCGGACATCCGCTTTAATTTACCTCTTGTTGATGGGGTTCCAAAGACACACCTGCAGATGTCCTTCTTAGCACTAACAACCACGCACCTCCATATTTCTACAGAATTCAAGTACTCTTCCTTGTTTCATCTCATTCTACTTTCCAATCCATAGTATTAATAAATCGCTGTATTCATTATTAATTAATCAATAGCATAAATCATTTGCACCCTTAATAATGCCTCTCTAACTCAGGCCCTATTATTTATAAAATTTCGGACTGCACACTTAATTTTAATGCTTTAAGAGGAATTTTTTTTCGCTACTCTTGAAATATTATTAGTATCTTAGAAAATGTATTTATAATATATTTATATGAATATACATATGTAATAGTTTAATAATGTAACTCAATAAAGCAATAAAATACTTATCTATTTCTTAATCAAAATTATTCAAATTAAATAGCATATAAAAATAAAAACTTAAACTTAACGTTTTAGTTTTTAATACCTAATTAAAATTATAAGAATGCATATTTTTATCAAATATTAATTAATTGAAACGAAATTTTATTGTAAAAAAAAAAATATTTTTCATCTTGGTGTACAAATCTATATTTACATAACTCATTATAAAAAAAATAGAAGTGCCAAAGGATACCCTCCCCCCAAATGGCACTACTTAAAATAACTAGTGGGGTCCACCCCCCCCCTCACTCTATAATAAACCCATAGGGTTATATATTATATATAGCGATATTTTAAATTTTACAGTAGAAGTGACGAATGTATTGGTTTGATAAACAGGTTTTTTTTATGCGCGTGACACTATATTGTGATTCAAGTAAGACAGTCATTTCAGATCAATCCGAAATTCTATACACCAACCGTTATTATTATTTTACCAATTTTTTTTTTACATTAACTACTTTAATTACTAATATAAATTTATTTACGTGTAAAATGAAAATATATAGGTAATAAAAAAAAATTCATAGACAATTAATTTTTTTATAGGGGGTTTTTGGAAAATCCTTTCTTTTTGCACGCCTATGTCTTACGTTGTGTAACATTGGTCTAATACTGTAACGTATTAAAATTGCTTGTTATGTTTTGGTTAGACCAGGTGGACAATTTATTCCCACAAACGACGAGCATAAAAACTACCACAAAGATAGCGGAAATACATGTACTTGTCCAGATGATCAACTGTGGTATTCAGCAGCAATCAACCATTTCATGACACAGTTGACGGTAATAAACAGTTTATTATTGAAGTTATCATAAAAAAATATTGCGTTATAATTTACTGTCATCGCCTAAACATTTTCATTAGCTTAAGCGCTTTTCAAATGCCTAGGCGTCATTTAATATTTGTATAAAGATATAACAACACACTATTTAAATTATATAAATATTAATGAGGTAGGTATTTATATACTTTATAATGGTAATATTATTTTTTTCGTTTAAATACTTAATCGAATTTGTGTAGTACAACTTTTTAGGTTTTTGTTTTTTAATATAAAATATTAGTAATATTAAAACGGTTATTAGTTAAGGTTAGGTTTGTCATAAATTTAATTACATGCATTAAAACTTACGTCTTAGCCTCGTATACGGCAGTTTCGGTTTGGTTCACCCGGCAACCCGGCGATCGCCATGAGCTCAAGAGTATTTTTTAATATTGGGTGCTAATTGCCAAATGGAAAACGTATAGTTAAATTAATTAAAGTGGGACTTTTAAAATTATTTTTTAATAAACCACAACGTCTGATTTATCCAACATAATGTGCATAGAATTCAAAAGCATTCATATGTACTTCGTGCACACAAATTAAGCGCGAACAAGTATTTTAAAAACTAAATTTTGATCTACGATATCTATAGATAATTTATTTTGTTGTTTATTGAAAAAGGAAGCCAGCATTCAACTTAAAAACAAAGATGAAATTAATATAAGTTAGAATCTCCACTTTCCAGCAATAAATTGAATAAACTACTATTTTATAATAATTTATAATTTATTTAATTTATGTTATTTATATTTATTACATTTTTTTTTATTTCATGTGTACGATTTGTAAAAAAAAAAGTATATAAAACTTGTTGATTATAATTTGTACTTTTTAAATAATTACAATTACAAATAGTTTTAAAATAATAAATCATTTCTTAATAAAAAATAAAATTGTTTTATTATAATTATATGGCAGTTAAATTGTTTTTAAAGTTTGTATGAAGAGTCGGGGCCCATTAAAAATTACTATGCCAGAGGTCAAATCTTGAGCCAGACCGACACTGCTCGTACTCTAAGCTGATGACTATATTATCCAAAATTCGATTATGGTTTTACGTCCATTCCTTTTAGACCTTATGTCCATATGATATAAATACCCTCGAAGTGTTGTTAAATTCTAAGGTTTCATGACCGTATGATATTTATTTTAAACCCTCGTGGCTGGCGTTGTTAAGTATTGTAAAAGTATTATGTTTAAGTATTGTAAGGTAAAACATCAAGAAAATGTTAACACAATTTATGGTTGGAATCACTTTAATTAGATTTAAACGGTTAAATAATTTGCTTCTCGGGCCCAATATTTATTCTATATGAATGACTTACCACTTACACGCTGTAGTTATATCAAAAATAGTAGGTATGAACATATAAGTACCTATTTAGTTATTAAATCGTACATAATTTATTATTTATATACATTACTTACGATTTTACTATCTTCCTATGTACTATCCTATGTATAGACATATGTTATATATTTATATAGGCATTTGTAGGACATATACACATATTAAGGATTTAATATTATCTATAACAAATTATCTTACTCTAATTTAAGAGGAGACTTGTATATTATGATTGGTGGACGAAGGATGAATTGAAAATTGGTTTGATGTTGTTTTATTTATTACCTACTTAATTGACGAAAACACAGCTCATCTAATAGAAATACTCAACGGAGTATTATATCTATAATATTTAAAAATATGACACGTCATTAGAATAAATATCGAATATGCTACGTCTCACCGCAGCCGGAAACAGACGTAGAGAGACTGCTATAGTGTCGAGATAGGACGTGCAGATGAGTGTCGCTCGAGCCGTGAGAATAATTTATGACATAGATAAGGATATAATAAAACATAATATAATATTATCATTATGACAAGAGTCACTCCTAAATGATTAGCCATTAGTTATAAAGAGTGAGACTATCATTACAATGCTGAAATATATATTCTAAAATTGTGTCTCTGTAATGCTATATCAATATATTATTATAATGGTCGCGTCTATTAAAGTTATACAACAGGAAAGATTAGTAATTATATTAATAACTGAGTATCGCGAGATGGTATCGTTCAACTATACTAGAATATGACGTCAGTGGCGCCCAACCCTATTACTAGGTGTACCAGTCGCTACACATTGAAAATAAGGGGAGAAAAATATTTAATAATATTGTAAGTTGTTAGGAAACATACTTATAGAGATCACTTTTTGGTCACTTTTATGATTAAATTCGATCACTTGAACACTTTTTTAAATAACCTTAAACACTTTTAGCCTTAATGATGCCTATACCTCAGTAACTACTAACTGCCTTAATATTTGCTAATATTAATAATTAATAAAACAAAAAACCCATTAAATGTTGAGGTTTGGAGGAGATGGATGGGTAAAATTATATCTTACTACACCTGAAAAATATATCTTGTGCGCCACTGTATGACGTAGATTAAAACTCTAAGCGTCTGCACGTGAGTAAACAAACACGGTTAAGCGCAATAGGTTATTGGTGCAATATACATGTGTTATATGTTTATTTTGTTATATTCCGAATCAGTTCATTTTATTATTTTTAAATTTAATAACGATAATGCATTAGTTTTTTTTTCATATTTTATCGTTTTACATATAATAAGTTATTCAATACCTATCAATGAACTTTTACTTACCTACGACTTTAGTTTATAATACAACTATACTTATATGTAAATATGGCGTAACGAAAAACCAAAATCATCCGTAGATTCAATATATTTGTACTTTATTTAATTATCTATATCAGGGGTCGGCAAGTAATTTCTATCGGAGTCCTAAAGATTAAAATAATAAATCAATGAGGTCCAGTGAAAAAATGTCTTTTAAATCTTTATATTTGAAAAATAAAAAAATAACCAGATAATTAATAATATATATATATATATATATATATATATATATATAATAAATTATGCAATTAATAATAATGTTGTATAATAATAATTTAACAAGTAATTTAATGCGAAAAATTGCATTTTTTTTTCTTAGCCAGTTTTTTGAAATCGGGAACTTGTGGAGAACAGTTTATGCGCAATGTGTTCTAAAGGTGAAAGTTTGTTAATTTTACCCAATATTTGTTTTTCAAAAAATTAATTTTTGAAAATGATACTTCACAAATGTATGTCGAACCATATGATAAATTAAATGAAATATACATTTTCTATTAATAATAATAATAAAACAATCTAATAATATATAATATATACTTTTATGGTAAATAACATAATCAAGTACAATGTGTTGACGGGGTCCAGAGTTTTGTTTTCCGCGGTCTGGATCCGGACCGTGGACCGCCAGTTGCCGACCCCTCATCTATATCATGTTTACCCGTCTGTCGTTCAAATTCAATATAATTAGCTAGATAGGTAGGTAATATCAATTATTTTATAAAAATAACTTACTCGATTTAATATATAAGACAGAATAAATAAATACAGAATAAGATAAATATTTGATTATTAAGTATTGTGTACACATTATTTTAGTGATTGTTTTTCCGCCGAGATAATTTGGGTGTTACAATAAAACTGGAATTTTTTTTATCTTAATTTAATATGATTTAATTTTAGTATAATAAATAAAAACTTTTTTCGAAATAAGTACATTATTGATGAAAAGTACTTTAACAAAAAGTGTTATTGACAAATAAATTTTTGATAAATTGTTTTCGATGAACTATATTTTTTCGATTACTATATTTTGATGACATGTATTTAACCAACTGTCCTAGATCTAAAAAAAACATAATTTATCAAAAAGAATATAATTATTAAAAGGTAGATAATAATATGATATAGCTTCTTACAGTTATTTCATAACAATAATCTTTAAATATTATTAAAACGTGAGGCGATTTTTTTGTACAGTTATATCTGGGGCATCATTTCAGGTTTTAAATAGGAGTGCCAAAATTTAAGGCAGACCAAATAATTTTTTTCACTAGGCTATAAAGTTATAATTTATAGTTAAATATTTGATGCAGAATTTTTAAATATATTAGTAAAAACAACTATAATACTATAATAGTGATAGCTAATTACTATTAGTAACATGTATACAGGTAAATATTAATTAGTAAGAAATATAATAACTAATTTACTGATAAGTTAACAAAGCTGAAAGTCAGAAAAAAATCAATAAAAAATTGAATTTAAATAAGTGGAAAATATATCCTATTTTGCGCAATTTAGCAAATTTATCAACAGCCTTTTCTAAGTCTATTTGACTAACTTCCTGTTTCTAAACTTCCATTACCACCAGATCACAACTTTTGTCGCCTGTTGTGGCTCTAAACTAAGATTTAACTTTTTTTAATGAGAAAAAAAATGTGCATAAATTGTGAACATTAGAATAACCCACAAGCTGGTACGCAACACTTAGTCTATTTTACGAATACTCTTACCATTGATTATAGAATATTCTATTAGGAATTCTAATTTTAATACACTCAATACCTACTTACAATCAATAATATGTTATAATATGTCATCTATACGATTATATTTTTTTATGAATTAATGATTTAACTTTGGACTTTTAATTTACCTACCGGGATGATTTCTTGTATTTTGTAAGCCTGGGCCATATTATTGTACAGGAAAAAATAGGGTCGCCAAAAGACATATATCAGCCTCCCCCTCCCCACCAAAAAAAACGGCGCCACTGGTTTATAACTGAAGTTCTACAGGACTGATTTTTCATTTTTTTTTTTTTTTTTAAAACGCCAGTGTTCGATGAGTCAATGAAAAAAGTCCCGAAAATGTATTAATGAAATATAGCTTTTGGAAATATTTAGTTTTCTGCGTATAGTTCCGTAGCGACGGGTGCTGCCTGCCATGCGTTATTCACACATTTCGTAACACTCCACTACTCCTTCGTTATAGTTGTTGTCGAACGTTAACGGAATAACATTTGACAAAAATCGATTTTGAGAGCATCATAAACGTTTTCACTTACCCTTGGTATCGTTCCTTCCCTCTCGGCGCTATTCTTCGCTCTTCCGACCTCTCATTCCCAATAATATATTATTGCCGGCTATTCCGCACTAATGACATCGACGTCCGTTCGACTGCTGCAGACCCGCGACGGCCCGACGACCACCGCGGCAACGAGACAATCCGGCGACGACCGGCCGCAGTTCGTTGCGCTGGGCAATTGGTACCGGACGCAGCAGGACGACGGCCCTCAGCACGGCCACCGCTGGCGCAGCAACAGCAACTATTATCCGTACAAGCCGGCGCACGTCAGCCGCCGGTTGGCCGGCCACAAGCGCGTGTACGCCGTGCCGGACGCTTTCCGGCTGTTCCCGGGCACGGAGCAGCCCACGTTTCGGTTGCAGACGCCGCGCGCCAAGACCAAAACGGCCGTCGCGACGACCAAAACGGCCACCGCCAAGATCAAGACGGCCACCACGTACAAGTGCAAGTTCGTCCCGCTGGCGAGGCTGCACGAGAACAGCCGTCTGTACGGACCGGTCTTGTCGTCACTGCCGACTATCTTGTCCGGGTAAGTCGCGCGGTGTGAGAGGCACACGATATAATAATATTTTGGTGAGATATACAACGGGCAGATTGCGCTAGAACAACTTATCTAATCGAAAAAAAGTTTGAGTACCACACTTGAAGGTCTGAGAAAAATATGATAATTCAAAATCAACGACTGCAATCCCAATCCTAAAAAAAAAATGGTCGTTGATGAAGGTAGAACATATTATTTATTTGACTGCACTGACATTTACATAATTAACTATTTCAGATGTTTTATTATTAGAAAATTTCATTGCCATATAGTGCGTGGCCTAAAAATCATTAAATAGGTAAAATATTACTAACTGCTTTAAATCAAAAAAAAAAAAAAAATGTATATACGAATAGTTTGACAAAAAGAACATCATGCAGGTATAGGTGAAGGGCACTTTTATGGCATTATATAATATGTAGCTTATTATGATTATTTCATTATGAAAACGAGTAAGTAGGCACTACTATAGGCTCTTGGCAGGTTTAACCTCTCTATCTTCTGTAGAGTTAGGTGTCCAGTGTACCTCGTCACTGAGTAGGTCACTGTACAACGCGAATGTGTTGGTTTCGGATCATTGTATTGGATGAAAAAATACTATCATCATTCACCACGTGTTTCAGGTCAGGTGCAGCAGACATCGATTCCAGCCCATTCTTTTTTTCTTAACGGTCCACAAATATTTTTTTTTTTTGTTTTCCATATTATTATAAATATATACAATGTAACCCCTCAAATTAATTATTTTGATTATATGGTTCAGAGATCAATTTAACTAGAAGTACATAATATTCTAATTAATGTTATAATCTTTATAATATGACATTATTTTATAAATCTTTAATTAATGTTAATAGAATACTGTGATAAATAGATAGACCTTTAAATACAGAATAGATTAACTTGGTAATTGAATACACTTTTTGTATATCTATTTGAATAATTTTATATTGGGCATTATACGACGACCTAGCTTGGACCCGTTCGGTCTTTTAAAATCAATCTGACTCGTTCAGGGGCAGCGAAGAGCACACCCTACTCTCCCCGTGCGCATGCGTGTGTATGCAATAGTGCAACTTTGTTACACTAGTCAGTGATATTTCTTGGACATATCAAAATCCTGATAAAGATTTTGGGGATACGTCTCGATCTGGACATTCTATATAGGACCTAGACTCCTGTCTATATTTGTGCTTTTAACTAGCGATTAGAAAAAATAAATGGGGAGCAGTGTCGGCCTGGTATATAAAAGGCCTCGGCCGCAATTTTGCTCTAGGGCCTCAATTTTTTTTTTTACATTTTTCATAGGATATTGGATTAATGTATATCCTCCTACCCTCCCCCCCCAGCCAGCCGAAATGTTATATTAAAAAAAAAAAAACGATTAAATAAAAAACGACTATAATTGTATGATTTGAAGCAGACCGTTAAACACTGACTGTTACTCCAAGCCATGGGACTCTAGCCCCTTCTTCTGTCTCATCTCGCAGGCCCTGACAGTGTCGTGTCAGCCCATTTTTACTTCCATTAATTATAAATTTAAAAAAAAAAGCACAGGGCCTCGGCCGCGTTCGCGGCCCCGCGGCCCTGGCCAGGCCGACACTGATGGGGAGTTATAACTATAGGTATATTATGTCATATAAGATTGTTTTGTTGGCGTTTATACTTTCATAGTGTTACGATAACAATGAAAAACAACAAAACATTAGTGTGATTTTTTTATAATTTCCTCATTTCTATCAGAATTTTAAAAATACTTAATAAGGTTTCATTAGTATACCTATTACCTACCTGGATGAGTAGTACACATTATATCATATATAGCCATATATAGGTATTTACTAAAATTAAATAACTCTTTTTTTTCTTCTAATAATATTAGCTGTACTTAATGACGAATAACTTATATGTCCTACATAGGTACCCACTATAATAGAATTTTGAAAATTATTAAAATACATAAAATTATAAATATATATATATATATATATATATTATCTAATCATACCTAATAAGTAAACATTACATAAATCAAGAGACGTGATTGTCTATAAATATTATAACAAAAAATAATTACTGAAAAACACTATAATTTTTGACGGTTTTAACTTTTAAGTGTTTCCGGGAATATTCCTTCACAGGAATTTCCGGGAACGCTAACCTTAATATTATGTATATACGAGGTGGAAATTTATAAATGTGTTCTTTTTATATCTAGGATTTAAAAATTTAATACAAGATTCCTCATAATTGGTTCATACTGCAACCAGCAAATCTCAAAAATATTTTAACACATTTTTTTTTAGATACTGTAATTGATATTTAGACAAAGAATACCTAACAATTTTAGTTATGTTGTTCTAATTTAAAAATATTATTCATGGGTTCTTGACGTTTTTAGTTTATTGTATTATATTAATTTTTACATACAATGACATTTTAAAATGCAATGTTTTTCGCAAAAATTAATTTATTATACTTACTCCATACCAATAATAAAATAAATTACTTTAATGGTAACAATATCCTAAATTAATATGCTTAGTTAGTAGGTACCTATTTAATACAGGCTGACAGACCGTTTTTGTGGCTCGAGATCGTTTTTAATATGTAATGATTTATCATTGAATTCAAATTCAACACATACGTTACAGTGATTTACTCCTCGATGGCGATAGGTACACTCGACACCCACTGTATTACTTTCTCACTTTTTTATTAATTTATTATCATCATAAATTTTATCATTTTATAAGAGAAACATAAATAATTTCAATTTAACTACCTATTTATTTTTAATATTTATATTGTCAATAATACCAATAATAATAATAATAATAATAATAAAAAGGATAAGTAAGCACCATACCTAAATACATTTTTTTAAAAATTAATATTTCTTATAATTTTTATCATTTTATATAGCCATGTATCTAGATATAGGAAACAAAAACATTTTCAAATTATTACTTTTTAGGTAATACATTTTGAATAGATGCCTAGTTAAGCATTTCCTAACGATAAGGTACCTACAATAGAGTGGTTATTTATTTTACTTTTTTATATTATAATAGTATGTAATTTATTATTTTTATTCTAACTTATATAACATTATGCAGCAATTATTTATAATAGTCCGTCATCTTTGTTTGAACTTGCTTGCTCTACCGATATATTTTTTTCGTATTTTTCTAAGAGTTTTTTCATGTCCTACCATCTTGGTATAAGTTGAGATCATCTCAAACAAAATAACGATTAAAAACCAACTAATATAAATACTACCTATTTACACGCAAGTGCCTGTTAACCTAAACGGGTACATGTTTTCTAGTTCGGGTAGAAATCCATCGAAATATAACAGGGCAATATTTATTTATGAAAAACCATCAACTCATACAGTTTTATTTTCATTATTATTTTTATCGTCAAAGTGACTCCAGAGTCATGACCACGTAACTACAATAAAACACATTGATTATTGAAAAAATTGTTTCTTTTTCAGTATGAACTTAATTTTCTCACCCTGAATCTGAATCATTGTCGTTTCACCATCACATACGGAACACGTGGATACGATTAAATTTTTTGTCTATCAACGACCATACCTAATTGATTTAATATGTTTAGTTTGATACTCATGTATGACCAGTAATAATGGTGCCTACCTATTATCATGTTTAGATAAGCTTTTTTGTTATGTTATCACGGTATTTATTTTTAATTGACATTATGTACCGCCTGTTTATTTATTTTTTTCAACTACTAATTGTGTCTAAAAATAATTTATTTAAATAAATATATAAATATATATTATACATGCACTACTGCAGTAATATATAATTAGTTTAATACTTTTAAATCACTAACACATTTATTATTATGCTTCTAGAGATCACATTCTAATCTCTGTACTGTTAATTCGTATCTTGTAAATGTTACACTAATTTTAAATATTCGACAGACACCATCATATTATTAAATGACTATTATAATTAATTTTTTTTTTTTTGGGCTTATAATTTGGTTATAAAAAGGTTAAGTATTTATGAGTAATTCAACATTTCTACTGAATACCTATTGTGATGCTTTTAAAATGTCAAAAATATAAAAATAAACTCTTATAAGTTTAATGTAATATTATTAATTTATATTATTTCTGATTAATTTTGAACTAAGGATAATTTTTTTTCAAACATACAATATTTCATGTAGAGGGTTCAATGAGAATTTATAAAAAAAACATATCATTAATAATTATGTTTTTTATTTTTGTATCGTAATTAAATCTTTATTAAACAAATAAATTATTTATATTTCACAGTTATTATTAAATAACTGCAAGTCCAAATAAAAAATAGTGCTTTTTTTTATACATTTTATAAATAACAAATATATTTTTGATTTACGCCATTATAGTTACCAGTGTACAATGTCAATATGTAAATTTCAAATTATAAATAGATAATTTTAAATTCTTTGAAAAATTGCATTTTATACATAACACATGCATACTACATTAAACGCAATTAAAATGGACACTTTTAACAGGAACATAGGATATAAAAATGTGGCAAGGTATGTATTATAAGTAATGTTATAACCATTTAAATATGAAAATGATTAAAAACTATTTATTTTATATGACTACACATGATATTCAAAATAAATTAAATGTTATCTTTATTATAAAGTTTGATACATAATAATAATGTTGTAAGTAACAAATAATTTATAATTGATGTGCATGCCGAAACTGTCTACATTATTATCTACATTATAGATCTTTGCATATAGTTGATATAATATTTTACCTAACTTATAATTTAATACAACTATTGAATTATATTGTATACAAAATACATTTATTGATACATAGTTAAAATAAATATATATTTTTTATATTTAAAAATATATGATATAATTTTCTTAGATATGTAATATAATGTATATATAATTTTACAAACTATAAGAGAGAGAGAGAGAGAGAGAGAGAGAGAGAGAGAGAGAGAGAGAGAGAAAGAGAGAGAGAGAGATAGGAAAAACTATCAAAGAAGAAATTTCGGCTGTATTTAATAGCTGTTTCGTATCATTTAACAGGAACTTATAAACATTAATAGTAATACAATATAATTTAATAATAGGGAATAAGTAATTAACAAAATAAATGTAATAGAAATACTGCAAGGAGACAATACACAATATAAGAAAATAAAACACATTGCTAATACTGCGTGAGTAATTTGGTATTTTTTAAGTACTAAATTTACATAGTTGAGCAACTCGTAGTATTGCAAAAATAAAAAAAAACATGTAATTACATAATAAGATAATAAGATTAAGTCTAATTTAAAACTAAGGTGACAGGATATTATGTGGGAAAATGTTTGGGAATGTTTGTATTCCTATTATTAGTTATTTGATGGCACAAAACAATAACTTACGTGCAAAAAAAAAATTTCATTTATGCTATTTATGGATTACAGACACATTATAAAGGTGATAGAAATTATTTGAAAAACTATGTCGAATAAAAAAAAATCAAATTGGATAATTATCTAAAAAAAATGAAATAAGAATTAAAACTTTTATTTGTAGACTATAATTTGTATGCTGGAAGATAATTTAAATGATAGTTTTTATTTTATACCACCTATTATTTATGGACAATTATAACAAGAATAAACATGAGAAAATGTATAAAAGAATGATAAACAATAATAATAAAATATATGTGTTATATAGAGCGTGTTATATGGGGTCATGGTGTTTTCCTATTAGATATCAGAAAAAAAGACTATACAAAATCTCTTATGCACATTTTTCATGTATTATATATATATATATATATATATATATATATACTGCTGATTTAAGGCACTCGTTTTACTTACTTTGTAAGTGATTTATTTAATTGTGTAACATCTTATATAATATTATGTACCCGCATAAAATGATTGGATCACAATATCACATCATATCACAGGAAAATTGAATTTAAAAAATAAAAATGTATTCGAACGATTACAAAATATTTAACAAAACAACATTTAATAATCTGTTTTTAATATATAATGAAATAATGTTTTGATAAATTTGTCATTGTCCTACCTCTTAAAGCATTTTTTTTAAAACTTTAATGGTAAATACTTAAATACTATCTTTGTTCAAATTATGACCCACCTTAGAATTTATAAAAAGTACACAAAATGTTTGTTAAGTTAATAATCCTAATAAAAGTTGTATTAATAAATTAAATGAATGGATTGGGTTAAAATTTGTCAAACATTTTGCAATTAATATAAATGACAATAACATAAAAAAAAAACATGATTAATTAAATTACTGCTGATGTGATTGAATTATTTACAAATAAATGTAAATATATATATATTAACGAGAAAATATATAGTGGTTATTGAAAGAAAATAAAAAACTTTTACTGCTACAATAAGTTAGTAAAACATATTAAAGTAAAGAATTAAAATTAAGGCCAAGTGTGATGATGTAAATAATTAAAATAATCATGAGAAAAAACTTTATAGAGGGAAAAAAATTGCAACATGGTAAGTGTGTTAAAATAAAAAAAAAACCCACAGTTTAATGTGAAATTAACAATAATTTTTATCAAATAATATTTTCCTATGAGGAGAACAATATTAAATGTTAGGACTTTGTATTATATGTTTGTTATCCCGAATGGTGACTTGGGTTATGTATGGTCCTTGTTGCGGCGAAGACCTTTGCTGTTGCTGTTGTTGATGATTATGATGATGGTACATACCACCGGTATAATTGTTGTTTGTTAGTCCTCTGTGTTGTAGCTGCTGCTGTTGTACACTGTTGTGGCTTTGAGCATCACCGCCATAGTTGTACAACGGATAGTTAGGCAACTTGGTTGCTGGAATGGGATAATGATGCCGAGACGACTGCTGTTTTTGACTACGACCAGCACTGTTTTTGTTGTTGTTGTTTGTTGCCGCAACTGCCGCAGTTTGAGTTACACTGCCTACTAAACAGGGTAAGAGCGTGTGTGTGTAGGTGATGTGAGTGAGAGAGATTGAGTGACGGGCCGGCGGCTATACATAGGTTCGGAGGTTGGTGGGAGAGGGGGACAACTCACCTTGTCTAGTCAAAGAGTTAGAATTGTTATCCATCAGACGTGATGTGCCGCCGGTCGTGTATGGTAGAGATCTCATCACGCTTTCATATTCGTAATAATTGGAACTAGGTCGGGCAACAGATTCCTTAGGGTCACGTCTTTGTGAATGATAGTGCAACTGTCTTCGGCTAAAGAGAAAAAGAATAAAAATAATTAACAAAATTATTTTCAACAGCCGTTGATAAATATACAAGTGTCTAAAGCCCTAATATTAAATATTGAAACAATCAAAAAATACAAATTAATAAAGGTATCATGATTTATAGGTTTCAATGTAAAAATAAATGTGTTGCAATCATTATAAATATTATAACAAATATACACTCAATATGAATAATGTAAAAATATGGAACATTTAAAAATTATTAAAAATTTCTTTTAAGATACAATATGTTTAAAAAAAATGTGCTATTTTAATATAGATATATTTTTAGGCAGGGTGCAACTTTTTTTTTTTGACTATATTATGTCGTTAATTTTGCATTATAGTACTTACATTGCAACCGATACATAATATAATTATTTAGCCAACTTCGTAGATACACTTTTATTTTTAATCATTTAATTTTACTAATTTAAATGTTGTATGTGCTAGTAGGTAATTGCATTAGAATTAATTTTTATAAATTAAATTGTTTGAAATTCGTAATCATGACTTTGACTTCCAAATACCTAAGGCAAATGTAAAAGCTCAATGAATTTTTAAATCTCAGTGTCAAACTCTGAAGGTGGATGAATGTAAGAATGTACTTAAATGAAAATATACGTACTACACAAAACCACAAAAACACATCTATTTTTTTTCCCATTCGGTGGAGAAAATATAAAGAAAAGGATCTTTTTCATAACTTTATTATAATATATTATCTATATGAATTCTGAATATATTTTTTATATACTTAGTACATGTAACTAAAGAGAGTCGAGAACTACATACAAGTATAATTACATATTGATAGCAGGCACACATTTTAATTGTAACTAAATGAGTAATAACATAAACAATTAATAAAAAATTAAAATTTGCCTTTTCATTACTAGAATAATGAAAATTTAAATTTAAATTTATGTAATATAGTATTAATTTTAGAATGTCAATTATATTGTAGTATTTTTTTCAACAACAATATTTATGTACAAGGAGGATTTAAGATATAGTAGCATATTATGTTTGACTCGTAGCTCAGTATTTTAGTAGCTACAGATGAACACCAAGACTACACAGGTTTAAGGAACTAATATTTTTATAAGCGTCTCTAAAAGTCAACATATCGAGAAATTTGTAACAATTTATGTTTTATACATTGCAACATTTATGTTTTTTCAAAAACATAAATTATTGAAATTTAATACAAAAATTGAACTCATTAAAAGAAAATCTGGGTTATTTTTAGCTGGAACAATTACCTACCTTTCATCGTCGGTGTCATAATAGCAAGACATAGGTTTTTTTGTTTTGCCATGGTGTCGAAGCTTAACGCCGTGTATTTCATGCATCAAACTACAATCAAAAGTGCAAAGCATGCATAACATGGAAGAAAAAAATATCAATTAACACCTTATTTGACACCACAATCTACGATTAATAATTAATGACTAATCTTAGTTTGTGGTGTCTGACACACATCACCAAAAGTTGTAAAAATTATTGAAATAACGAGAAAGACTTTATACAAGAACTTTTTCCAAACCTCTGTACATTTTTATAATCACAATCATTTATCAACCAACAAATATGTAACATGCAAATATGCAATATATAAGTATATCATACTGCGTAGTTATTGAGATCAAATATTTGTATGTACAAGTTATATTTAACACCATGCAAACGAAAATAAATTGTTCAAATCTTGTATAAATGTTCAGAATTTTGAAAACAAGTTTAAAATTAAAAATACGCATTGATTACTAACATGCAAAACAAATGAACAAAATGATCAGCATAAAATATATTAAAAAATCACATTATGCATTAAGTGAAATATTAACTAACCTAAGATTCTGTTGTATTTCTTGGAAATTGACGTAATGGTTAAATCGCGAAGAATCAATTATACCTACACGACTACCAGGTTGATTTATTGAATTTTGAGTATTACCAATAGGCTGAAAAAAATTAAATATTAATAAAATAAAATTACAATTGCATAACATTACATACTTGTCGAACATCAGATTCATAATGATTTTCCTCCCTCTCATCAGGTATAAATTTCCCACTACGTTCCATGTGTCTTCTTTGATGTTCGGCTCTAAGTTGTTGGATACGATCCATACGAGATTGTTCAGGATTAGATGGTTTTGCAGGCACATTACTATAATTAGGTGTACCATCTTCTATAGCTACTTCTCTACAATGATTTTGTTCTTGCTATAATGTAAATGTAGGTTACTAAAATAATATGTTACTTAACATATAATAATAGTTTAATGTAGTTAGGCAAAATATCAATTTGAATTATTAAACATTTAAAAGAATTGTTATAATTAGGGTTGAAATTTTTATGTAATGTCATTTTTTTTTTTGGTTTTAAATCAAAGTTTTATAAGTGGAAAATGTGTTTTAAGGGATCCTAAATATTTTAACAAATTAAACTTTTTAGGGTATTTTTGATGTTTATAGAATATTTTTCAAAATATATTATTGAAAAAAATGTAAAAATGAAGTACAAAATGTATTGCTATGATAAAAATTAACATTTTAATAGAGATACATAGTGATTAAAAGTGTTGAAAGTGTAGTAGATACTTATCGATCACTATTTTCATATGTGTAAATAATTAAAGAGGCAATAACAATTCTTCTATTTTAATGACTTAAGTTTTTTAATTTCAAGAAATACAATTTTAAATACATTTTATAATACATAATAAAATATATATTTTTAAAGGGATCTCAGCTCTAGATTGTTACTATTTTTTTTTGTAATTGAATTCAAATAAATAATTGATAATAAAAACCATGAAGATTTCTACTTGAAAGTTGTATTAAAATTTACTTTTTTATATTAATATTAATTATTAATTTATAACTTTTATTAAAAAAATATCATAAACATAGATAACTTAAAATTAAATATGTTAGCGTTAGTTGATATGATTTTTATTATCATTTACTTATTTTGATTCAATTACAAAAATAATTGGTAACAATCTAAAACTGGGATTTTAATGCCTTTAAAAATCTATATTTTATGTATTATAAAATATGTTTAAAACTGTATTTATTTAAGTTGAAAAAACTTAACGTGCCATTGCTGACAATACAATATTTTTTACGTGCTCGCCCGCCACTGATGGTGTTATTATGTATTTCATACTTTATATTGTTTTTATTTATAGTATGGACACATCAATGTTTTTATCATGTTTCAGCTGTCTAATATTGACATTTGTCACTTTGTCAGTATTATTGATATACCATCGCACGCTATTTTTATATGTGAGCAAAATGCTCACATGTCAACAATAGTGTTATAAATATAACGTCACCAATAATAGGTTAAGTCATTAAAATAAAAGAATAGTTATTGCCCTTTCAATTTTTTGTATGTATGAAGACAATGATCAATAAGTATTGCATATCTATTTCACTTTTAACACTATGTGAAAATTGTATATAATTTCACTAAGTAGAAATATTCATAGATATATGGCCGTGATAAATAAAACAAATGAATAATATTATATTTAATATAATATTTTATAATATTTTTCATCTGATTCAACAGTTTAAGTATTATATTAATTTTAGAATTCTACATGGTATGTTATATGTGAATTTAATGGACTAAATACCATTTCTGCCTGTCGCTGAATTAATCTTTGGTATTGTTCTTGTATTCTAAGTTGTTCATCACGAGCATTTTTTCTAGCTATTTCTCGCTCACGGTCAGCAGAATTATCTTCTTCTGAACTTAAAGTACCATTTAAATCTGGTCCTCGTCGAGGTTTACCAAATCTAAAATATAAAAATTAATAAAAAAAATTGTAATTACATTGCAATAATTTTTAACTAACCTAAACATGGAACCAATCCCTTTAAGTAGTCCTGGTTTTTTTTTGTTAACAACTGGTGGTGTATTGGATGCTTTGTAATTTGTTGGGGAATGAAGTGAAGACTGCCTACGACCAATTGGATGATCATCACTCTCCTTTCCATCTATAATACATCATATACATGAATAAATTTAATCCATTTTAAAATGAAGACACATATTTATTGATTTACTCAACAAATCAAATTAAAAAAAGTATTTTTTTTAACTATTTATGTTAACATAATTTAAAATGAAAAAACAATTTAAAAAAAGTTTTAATTTTAATAAAAAAAATTTTTTTTTTTAATTAATGATATACAGTAGATTCTTATTATGTCAAATGCCGATATCTCAAATTTTTTCATAACTACAAACTCACTTGATAACCTTTCTGAAATAATTAATTTTACAATAAAACTCAATATCTCAAACATCAATTCTTCTTGAGTTTTCACATAACAAGTTTACTGTATTTTAAATCATATATTATAGCTTACTGAAGAGTTAAAATTATAGGACAATAAAAGCATTGAAGTTTGGGTGATTACAAATTATCATTTTTTCATAAATACAAACAATATAGGAAATAAAGTTATGACAAATATAAAAAATACTGTTATCAGTTATTTATTTATATATAAATCAACGCCCGAACAGGCAAAGCCTAGGATCTTAAGAGCTCTGCATATAGTAACATTAATGTGGTGCTTAAAGTTCAATGACTGGGAATAGAAAATTTCAAGGTCTTTAAAAAGGAATAGACATAAGATAAAGATACTATCAAAGTTACACAGATGGTAGTTGGGAGTATGACCACTGGTAAATATCATAACATTACATTTGTTTAAGTTGAGTGACAAACCCACCTTAAGAAGATACTGAGTTCATTTTACAGGGTGTGGTAGTCACCAGGAAAATCTATTCTTGAGAAGATTTTAATGTCATCAGCAAATAGTAAAATCTGGGTTTTAGTCACAGAAGAGGACTTAAGAGTCCTCATTGTGGGACTCCTGAAGGGGCATAAGACAACAAGGATACTGTATTGTTGATTTTTATAAATTGCTTTCTATCAGTGAGATAGGACTTCAGCCATAAGAGGAGTGGGTTTTTAATACCAAGTAATTCGAGCCCCCTTAATAACAGATCATGGTCAATTTGATCAAATACTTTACTGAAGTCAGTAAAAATCACATCTATCTGGCTTCCATATTTAATTGACTTACTGAGAAAAGATGAGAACACCATACCACTAGTGATAGTAGATTTCTCTGGCCTAAAACCATGTTGTTCATCGATTAGGATATTAGCTTAAAGATCTTTTGATGAATGAAAGAACAAGGGATTAAAATATTTTTACAAGGTGGATCTATAGTTCATGACATTAGACAGATTTCAATCAAAATTGGAGTGATTGAACTTATTTTCCATACGCAAGAAAAAATTCCCTCAACAATTAAGAGGTGGAAGAGCAAATATAATGGGTATACAATCGAATGACCAGAATTATATAAAGGAAACGGGCTAATATGCCATCAGGGCCATTTGATACTATTTTTTAAGGAGCTAAGTACGAATAGTATATCATCCTGAATGAAATAGACGTTGTTTGGTAAATCAAAAGGAAGGTTTTGACGAGAAGAGGTGAAAGGTATAATGGCAAGTAAAGATTAGTTAAATACAGATGAAAAATGTAATGAGAACAAGTAAGCTGACTCAAAGGGCATGGTAGAAGATACACTGTTAAGATTAATTGATGAGGAGATTGGTGGGTTCTGTTTTAAGTCTCTAACATATTTCGAAAATTTTAAAGAATAAGATATGAGCGTACTTTCAACTTGTCCAATATACATTTGGTAGTCGTTTTTCGACTGGGGCTTGCATTTGGCTTTGAGTTGAAAAAACTAGAGTTTGAAGGTAGGTTAAAACGCTTAAAGACAGAATGTGCTTTTTTTCTTTTTAAAAATAAGACTATTCTTATAATGGGAAACTCAGCAAGGAAATTTTAGTTTAGATTAAGTTTCAATGGGAATAAACTGATTAATAGCAGTGAGTAAGGAGTTATTGAAAATGGTAGCCGCATTATTAGTAGTGTAGAGAGAGAAGATTTTGCTCTAATTAAACAAACTTAGAAATTATATTATATTATAATACTTGGATATACACTATACAGTTTTAAACTTTTGTATTAACCTAATCAGGTGTCTTATGGAAATGATTAAAAATATGTAAGTGATTATTCAAATAGTAAAATACTTTCTACTTAGCGCATAAAATATAAATATTAATAAACAAACATGTTTCCAATCTCAGTTCATGTAAGGACAATGGACCATCCTTATCAACTGCAGCTCTAAAACTTTCATCACATCCTCTACCGCGTACTACTTTAACAGTGCCCCGTTTTGATCCACCATCGGTCGTTTGCACCTCTTGAACCATTGTTTGTAATGATTCCAAGCTGGATGATTTTTTCAACCCAAGAGAAGGGCCAAGTTGGTGTTTAGATGGAAAACCATTACCTAAAGTAGAATTAAAAATAAAATTGCTTACACAATATAAATTGGTATTATACTAACGACTTTTGATATCATCTCCACGTTCTTCACGTAATTTTTTATTTCTTTGATATGTATCAGTATTTTTGGCATCTAACGTTGCATGTCGTTTTTCAGACATACTTTGTCGTCCGAACGCATCTCTTGAAAACCCTGAGTTGGCATTATCCAATGATAATCTTCATTAAAATAAAAAATTTAATTTTATAGTTACAATTTTTTAATTTAAGTTGCACAATTAAACATACTGGCTAGCATAAGTAACGTCAGTACTAGTTGAACCAGTTCTTGCTTGTGGAGATATGATTAGTGATGGTTTTTCTTCCTCTACTTTTTTCCGACTAAACAAATAATGTATACAAAACATATTTAAGTTAAATTATGGATAAGATAAAATTAATTTTAGAATCTTTTTACCACTGAAAATCAACTACATAATATTTGATGAATCTTCTATTAATCATAGATAACATGTACTAAAAATATTCACGAAAATATACGACCACGGTCTTTTAGACAGTACCTTAATAGGTAATGAACTTTTAACATTTAATTTGGATATCGTATTCAGTTGTGAGTTATATAAAATTTTAGTTGTATTATTTATTTAAAAGGTACTATTTTATTAGTTAACAATTCAAATTTGTGAAACTTAATCAAAACAATTCTAAAAGCCTGGTTAGGTTTTCCTTTAGACCGAGAAGCGTGTAGTATTCTAGGATTTAATTTTTAGAACAGAACTAAAATTATGCCTATAAAGTATAAATAAAAGATAAATAGTTGAGTTTGACAAAATTCAACTTTTATTTTTACAAAACTTCATCTCCTTAAATGTTGAACTATTATTTTTTCATCTATACAACTATACAGATGTGTTCCTTGACTTTGTGATAATTTGTTTAATCGTTATTGTTTAACACAGAATATAATAAATCAATTTACTAAAAAATTAATTTTCAATTTAAGGTTATGTTAAAACAAAATTTATATTAAATTAAGCCTCATTAATATTAGAAGCAAACTATACATTTTAAACAACCTATCACAACCTATATAAAACACAAATAAAGGTACTATTTTCAAACACAATCAATACGGATCTACAGTTTAATATATATTTAGATTGCATTAATTAAATAGTTATAAATTTATATGCAGCTAATATGGATGCAATTTAAAACTTAAATTTATTGTTAATGATGAATAATACAAACCCTTACCTAACAGTATTATAAATTGGAGGGTCTTCTTCAATAATTAACATCTCTTCTGATGATGGGTTTACAGTAGGGCTATTTAATTTTTCTTCTTCTTTCAACATAATCGTTGTTTGATGTGTAGCCTGTAATTATTAGTTAAGTTGTAATTAAATTATATTTACAATGAATTATTAAAATTAAGTTTACCTTATAATAACTTTCATTGCGCAATGCATTATAGCGATTTGTATGTCCAGTTAGTCTTTCCAAAACTGGATTACGTATTGCAATTCCATCTAAACAAATTATAAACAATTTTTTAATGTTGAAACATAAAAATATTTATGTGAGAATAAATAAAGGATGATTTAATTATAGTTATTTTTAAAATAATTAAATTTAGTTACCTGGAGAAGTAGCTGAAGGTAATGTATTCCGTTTTGAACTTTCTGATCCTTGTCTTTGATGCATAAAGATAACAGTGGTATCAGAGTTTTCACTTGTTCCAGAATTTTCCGCTGTATTTTGGATACTACTATCACTGCTTTCAGCTCGACTAAATGTTTCAGTGTTTGCTGTAAAAGAAATCGTTTACGCAATTATAAATAAATATGTATAACTTTTGTCTAAAATATAAAATATGTAAAATAATACTTAATTAGTTACCCGATGAATCTGTAAGTAGACTTGATGAGGAGTCACGACTACGTCTTTTATCTGATGTTGGAGAACTATTACGACGGCGGGCTACTATTAATGAAATAGCTCCAGGTACTGGCCCGGGGTCCACATTCATCATAGTTCTACGTAATATTTCCATAGCTGCTGCATTAGTTTGACCAATTAATGATATACCATTTATGTATAATAACTGGTCATTAGTACGTAATCTACCATCCCTAAAATGCATACCAATTTGTTTACCTTAATATTATATACATATTAAATTAATAAATACCTTGAAGCTGCACCGCCATGAATAACATTTTTGATAAATATACCTAAATCTTGTGAGAAGTCTTTATCATTAGAGTTATTACTAGATGACGTTTTGCCTTTAACACTAATACCTAAAAAATAAATATAAATAAGTATGTAAAAAAAATAATTTAAAAAATATTTTACCTAAGCCAGCCTTTTCTGAATCATGTACAGGAATGTCAAAGGTCAATATTTCTTTATGTCTCCAAGGAAATGTTTGTGTTTCTTCTAAGCTTTTAATATATTCCTAATAAATTATTATGAATCAAATATAAATTAAATTTATACAAACAAAAATTATAATAAATTAAAGATATGATTAATTTTTCAGTATTTATTAACTATACCTGAACCGTATTACTGTTAGATTTCTCATTTGTGTCTACTAATTGATTTTCCGATGAAATCCCTACTTCCTGTTCATAATTTTCATCTAGTTCCTGGAGAAAAACACAATTTATCATTAAAACCATAAGCTTATAATCTCACTTACTTAACTTACTTGATTAGATTTTTGGCCTACTTGGCTAATTACAACATCTTCCTGTCTAGAAACAATAATTTTAACCTTTACACCAGATGGAACTTTTCGTAATATGGCAACAGCTTCAGATTGAGTCTTGCCCGTCAGTTCTGTACCATTAACTGCTAACAACCGATCACCTGGTCGTAATCGTCCATCTTCTACAGCAGCTCCCTAAAAAAAAAAAAAATTGAAATAGAATTAATTATATTTTTTAGACTAACAATTTTTAAATACTACTTTTGGTAACACATTTTTTATGTAAATTGGACAGTTTCCACCAGCTGGATTATCTCTTGTTGTTATACTAAATCCAAGTCCATGAAGCCCTTTAGTAAGTTCTAATTCCATTTTCTTTCCAATTTTTCTTGTGTTAGCCACCATCAAAATATTGGAGGCTGTATGTGTTGAAGCTGATATTTTTTTAGTAGGTGAAACGGTGGTTATTTTAGTATTTGAATTGACTATTTACATTTGATAAATTAGTACAAATTATTATTGAGAATAAATTTTAAAATTGTAGAAATTAAATACTTTTATCTTTATCAGATGATCCTGTAGAGATATTTTCTTTATTATTATAAGTTACAGTGGTGTTTGAGGATGGTTTAGGAAACACTGGTGGCGGTGGCTGTTTTTTGTTACCAGCCACCATATTTTGACTAGTTTGAATGTCCATATTATTTTTATGTTTCATCACTCTAAGTCTGAGCTCTGAAGAGTGAAGTGAATCTCGAAATATTTCTTGTATACTGTTAAGGACAAATATTACTAACATTAAATATCTTTAACGACTATTATGTTTTAAACTTACGCATTAAATGGTTGATCCAATAATGATCGGCCATTGATTTCTACAATTCGATCATATACTTTCAATCTGCCATCACAATGCACCCGACCACCAGGTTCAATACCTTGAACCAAAAGACCACGTTCTTTGCCAAGAGCATTATAATCTGGGACAACATGAATGCCTAATGAGCCACCACCAGTGCTTAACACTATAAATTCAGTGCTAAAAAAACATACAATTTTTAAATTAATGTATTGTGCAAATCGAATTAATTTAATAATTTAATTAAATACTTTTGTGATTCTGGTAAGTGACCAGGATTTGTATTTGCTTGGCCCAAAGGTTCTTTCCTTCTGTGGTCTCTTGGTAGTGATAATGATAAGGCTCGATTATTTGCTAAATCAGCAGCCTCTGCCCAACGAAATCCACTAATAATATATGAATAAAGTATGATTAATTTGTTTAAAATTTCAATAATTATTAATAACAAAATAAAAATGTTAAGTCAAACCTTGATGATTCTCCTAAGAATTGCATTGATAAACGATTTGAAGAATCACGATGAAATGATGGTGCCAGAAAATGATTGTTAATTGGTGGTTTATCATCATCACCTAATTCTAACTCATCTTCATCTTCTTCAGAACACCTCCAATTATCAGATAAACCAAATCCATTGATTTTCATGTAATCATCCTTAAATGCAAATTATTAATTATATAGTATAAATTATAAAACTTAAGTTAAAGAAAATAATTAATATAATATTTATTTTATTTTTACACAAATAATTTTAAATCATATTAACCTTAAAAATAATACACATTTAGACTTTTACTTCTAAAATATATGTGACCATAAATATAATATAAATTACATCACAACTAGAATAAATATGACATACTTTTCTATGATAAGGTTAGGATAAAAATATTACTCTGGGTATTAAATACAAAAAAGAAAGACTATTTAATTAAAATATATTGTTAATAAATATGTTTTAAAAATATCATGTTATAGATATTATCATTGATATTAAATACTATTTCTAATCAATATTATGTTTTAATACTGAAATAAAATGTACATTTACTACACAGAAAATGTGAAAAATAATATTTTAGTAGATAAAATTTATTAAATTAGTTAATATACAAAAATTGTAATTACGGTTCTTAGTTTTTCTTTAGGGTCATGAATCATAGGAGCTGCTGACCATCGCTTAGATTGACCTGATGTAGCAGGTCTAGTATTGCTATTTCTTTTCCCTAAATTGTTTGCTATAAATATATAAATGTAAAAAAAAATTATCAAATTATCTAATTTATAATATAAATGTTTTTGTACAGGTTGCACACTTACGACATTCGAGTGGTAATTGATTAAGAGCTGGTTCACTACCTCTACGGACATGTAAAGCTGGGAAACCACAAGCAATTTGTTCATTAGTCACTTCAATATCGGTTTGTAATCCATCTTGGCTCTAAAAATTAAAATATTTAAAATAACAATATTACTATAATAACGATATTACGATACTAACTATTATTTTTGTCATAATAATTTAAATTTATGAAAACAAAATATTTTTATAAGAAATAGACGTTTAAATGAAAACATTGATTCCTCAACTATGTTTTCGGTTAATAACCTCTCCATTTAATAGAATTTAACTACATCACTTTTATTTTGTAAGCTGCCTTTGGCGGTGGTTACTATCCCGACGAACTTATGATGGCCCCCGTCGGCGAGGTTGGATGAAATAAAAATTCCTCAAACTGCGCGTTACTTCGTTACTATTTCATCGAGTTTTTACTATTATTTTACAAATCTGTTTGCACACAAATCTCACAGAGAATTCTAAACATGATTGCGTATGGTCTTTATTGAAGTACGCAATCGTGAACATTTGATTGCGTACGATTTTCATCTGCATCTTTGAAGCACTGTTGCCATTCGATTTGAACTAATAGAACGCGCAATTTAAAACTAATTCACAAATGGATCGGAAAGTTTTCGTCGAACTTATAACGCTCAATTTCATAGTTTCCGTCCTTCGTGTAGTTATTTCAATTCTAAAAGAAACGTAAGAGGAAACATGTACGAAAACGCAATTAGTATTCAAAGGTCGAGTTAACAAAATGAAAAATGCTGATTTATTTAATTCGTACAAAAGAAAATAATAAGTACTCGTAAAATTCATAAAAGTATTATCAACAAATTTGTCAACAATTAGTTATTTAAGCCATTGTACTAAGATATAATATTTGAAATTGAATAACACTTTCACAATACATTATCTTAACTTTTTATTATTTTTAATTTATTTATTTTGTAGTAATTTACAGTAACCTACAAATTAATTTTATATATTAAATTAATATTAAAATAAAATACAATAAAAAAATTAATTTAGTTTTAAATAATTGAGGAGTGCTCGTACAACGTATACCATACAAACCGGAGGGGTGTACGGTGTTGTGTACCACCCGACCGAGTTCATAGTTTTACGGGAAACCCGTTAATGAAATTCCAATGAAAAGATTCGTATGTTATGTATTTATTTACGGGACTAATATAACTTCTGCAGTCCGACAAATCAAGACAAAAACGGTAAATCAGACGCAAAATCTATAAAAATAGACATGCTCTGTACAGGTTTCTCGGATTGTAGAAGGCTATATTAATAATTCGTTTCGACTGCAATTTAGAATTTATTTTATTCAATGGGCACCTTGCCTGCTATGTAATCTGGCATTTATTACATTGTTAAAACGCGTGTGCATATGAATTATGTTATAGAATCCGCAAGTGAAATTTAAAATTTTGGTAAATTAGTCACGGTATGCGCCATTCGACGGTATAGTTGTTGGTAAAGCAAAATCTGACGTTTATTATTGTACACATTATCGTCGCATAGTATTAAATATATATCCTATAATCGTATGTATCGCGAGTATACTATGCTATAGATTTTCTGCAATGGTGGCTGTATGATTATTATTCGTCGACACGAAAAAAAAAGTATCTTTTGCACCATTGTGCAGACTCCAATGTACATTTACAGATGTGCATTTTAACCAGGGCTTGCAAATGTTATGATTATACGAAAAATGATTGCAATTTGTAAACGTAATTAAAACGGAAAACGGTAAAAAAAAACTGAATACCACAAAACAAAACGATTGACAAAATTTATTATAATAAATTGTTAAATAAAAAATAACGCAAAACGTAATTTATAGAATACTATTAAATAAAAAATAACGCAAAATGAAATAATTTAAAATCCATTTACTTAAAAGTTATAATATTGGTTTCGTAGAAATATTTATTCCACGCGACTTAGCAATCAATTTTAGCGATCAATCCAAGAATTTATTATACTCCGTATCCGGGTCATTCCCCACATTAGATATTATTTTTAACGATAAACGCAAAAGTTGTATAACGTTTTAATTCTAAATAACGAAAAACACAAGACTTGTATAACGTTTAGATTGTAAATAACGTATAACGAAATTTGGTTTTCAAATGCAAGCCTTAATTTTACACGACTATTATTATAATATGTATTCGGAAAATTTTTAGGTTTCTCTGTGGCGTCTGGTATTTTATGAATATTGTTTTCAATTTGTTTTAACTGTATTGAGCTCATAGCATTGTTTGATTATTAATAAAGTGAAATATTTGAAAAATTGTTTGATTTTTAATGTTGACTTGAAAAGAAATGCATACTTGAATGTACTTTACTTAAAAAATGTTAACATAAGCACTTCTATAAGCTGCTAGTCAATATTATTACAAACTGATTGGCTAAAATTTCAGCGACAGGTGGTAAAAAATATAAGCAACCTCGTGAGTCATATCAAATATAAAGGTTATCGGACATTTATGACTGCAACTTAGAGTTGTTAAAAATTAAAAGCATTGTATGTATGGCATAGTTAAAGTTTAACCATTAATGATATTGAGTTATGACGATTGACGAAAGTTCCATCGTTTTTATACTTCATCTTTTTAATATTTTATTTAGCATAATACATATTTTACAACCTATTGTACCTGATGGACATGTTTGCCTATAAACTAGTTAATGTATTACATTTCCGGACGAATAAATATAATCAGGTACTTAAACAAGAAAACGATATATATATACATATATACCTATATTGTATAATTTATAATTAGATGTTTCATGTATTGATATCTTACGTGGAACATATCCGGGCTCGAAGTAACACTAGCTCCATCTCCACCACCGTGTTGGTGAGGACTATTGCTATCACCGTCATCATAGAGTGCAACAATTTGTTCTCTATCATCTGCCACATCCCTGAGACGATCATCTGGATCTAAGATACCACCATCACTCTGAGACTGCAAACTGTGGACGGTCACCCATGAATTTGAGCTCTAGAATATGAAATTATGGATGGTTGTAATTAATAACATCATACATGATATTTAATAAAAAAATAAATAAATAAAAGTAATATAAATATAAAAGTAAATATAAGTGATACGCTCGTAGGGAACGCATAAAACAATCTTATTTTAATATCCGAAACAAAAACGATGTCGAATACAATTTAGACAAAAAATTATATTACGATATAATATATATATATATATTAATATAAATATATTTTATTAATACGATATTTATATTTTTATTCATGATTTTGTAGATGTGTGTACCAGTCCCCATTCCTTACATTTTATGTTTGGTCACTTAAAGTATTTATAAAAATAAAAAACAACTGATAATTAATAATATTTTATTAATTAGTATAATTTTACGATTTATGTTGTTTCAAAATTAAAAAAAAAAATGTCCAGTCACTCTGTCGTATTAACATCCGAGTTAATTGTACATAGATTGTTAAAAAAAACACATTAAGTTTTTTAGACTGTGAATAAAACAATAATGGTAATTGGTAACTGATATAAGCATATTCTAATAGATTTATAATGGCGAATCATCAAAATTCCTGACTCGTTAGGAATTTACTCTTTTAATTAATATAAACGTGCATTATGTCTACAAACTACAAAAAGATACTAAATCTAAAATTATAAATACAACATTTTTAATTCTGTGTGTTTTTAGAATAATTGTATGACGGAACCAGTTCATATTTTACAAGCAGTTATAATAATTGAACCAAATTAAATAATTTTAAAGGACATTTTTTAAGTAATCATATAACATAAGTTCAGCCGGTTCAGGTTACATAAGTTAAAAAAATAATAACGTTCAATTAAAAAGTTTCAATAAACATCATATTTTTTTTTTTATTACTAAAATTGTCACTATAACTAAAGGTATAATGAATGCAGTTATTTGTATTTTACTTAAATACACGATTTATGATATAAATAGTACCACAATATTTAAAATAATTATAATAAACACATTTTGTTTGTCTTTTAGTCCAAATTTTAATATATTTGATAAGAAAATTTACTATCTGTATTTTTTTATTACAGACGACAACGTCTAGATGAAAAAACGAGTATTTTATATACACATATTTTATATATATATATGTATATAAAGCTACTTTATCGATATTTATACTTATATTTCTATCCCTAACTCACTACATATTTTTTGACGAAGAACCTGTTTATTGTTTACTCGTATTCACATGACATATAATATCTTATCAGATTAAGCCCTAAGTTAGCTCAGTTAATATACTGAAAATACTTAAAAATAGACAAACTAATAATCCAGATAATTATTATATATTGTGGTATACAATATATAAGTATTATATATTGAGTATTTAATATAATAATATATAATACTATATATTGAGTACTCAATATTGAGTTTTATATAATAATTACTACTACATTATGACTTTTGTTATAATGGTAAAAATTTCATCGTATGTGATGTTATTAAAATACCAGATATTATTATATGAGCAATGAGCACTTACTGGTATTTTTCATTTATGGTAAAAACATAATTTTTATTTTTTTCTTACAATAATTTCAATGATTTCCACTTTGTTACAATTTTATTTAATAAAAATAATTATTAATTTCACAAGTATTAGGTTTATTTTACTCTTAATACTACATAATAAACATTACAAATATTATTTAATATTTTATATTTAATAAGTCAATGAAATTGTTTTATAGGAATATTCATAGTAATGTAAGAACACATTTTTAAAATGATGACGTATACTAAATGACATGAGTTGATAAACTCCCGCATAATATTTATCAGTCATCACCAAACACAATGCTGCAAAAAAAATAATTATAATTATTTATAAAATTATAGTATGCTATAAAATATGTATACTTGAGATCTTTGAGAGTCTATGTTATATGTACGTATACATATTTTATACTTCAATGGGATATTAATGTTATCGTGGTTCATTATTTATTTGAACCTAAAAATTTATTTTTTCTCTACATTGCTATGGTTAAAAATTGTTGAATAAATAATGATGAAATTAATTAATGTATCGTAATCTCTAAGTATATTAATTAGTAATTAAATACCTATACTATTAGTAGACCTCCAATATCTTAAATACAGTACCCACTAAGTAAAAATTATTGATGAAATAAGTAATGACAATAAAATAAATTATACTATAATAATGTTATAATTCATAGCAAAAATCGATTATTTCTATACAAAGTATAAAAAATATGTTTTATTTTAATTCTTACTACCTTGTACCTTAATGAGTTTTAGATATAATAAGGAATAATATGCGTATGTATAGATAAAACAATTCTTTAATTTGATGCATTATTGAGTTCATATAGTTAATACAAAACACAATATATTTCTATGCATGGTTATTAAAACGTTTTAGGTAATAGTTTTTTTTTCACTTAAATAATTTGCATAATTATTTTAATTTGTTTTTAAATAAAATAATAAAAATGTAAATCATAAAAAAAAATAAATTTGAATTCTGCTTGATAAAATAGATTCCGCGCTCTCGTAATTGTGTATCTTGAGAAGTTTTTATAAAATAAATATATAGTGATTTAAAAAAAATAAGTAGAATATTATAATTTTTGCAAGAAGGCAGGTTTAAACGACATAATTATCCGGTTCTCATAATGAATATAGTTGATCTCATCATCATTATTTATAAATTCTTTTAATAAATTAGTTTATTATTGCTTTAAAAAGTATGATAGAAATATTAAATAATAAAAAAATATAGCCTGCTAGGGGTTAGTGACACGACCAGCGAAGTGTGACAGTGGTCTCAGTTACTATCTAATATTACCTTTTAATTATTGTAATGGTATAATATAGATACATATTTAATAAAAACTATTTTTTAATGGTTTTAATTAAAAAATAAAAAAAAATTATACGGAATATTATATGTATACATATTATTTGCAATAAATTCGTAATTGTGTATACCTCGCCAGGTTCGGTCGATAATACTTTATTGAGTTGTTGGGCTTTTTGAACTTGATAGGTTTTTCTGCGTCCAAATACTTTGACCAACTTTCCAATGACAGATGCACTTCGTTTACCACAGTTGCAATTTTGGTGAGATGAACAGTTTTCCAACATGATAATGACATTATCGACGATATATACAACGATTGTTAAAACTGAACTTCTAACACAACAGAATCGCACACAAAATACGGACCATACACGTAAGTATACATAACAATTTCAAACATGCACTCTAAATACATAAAGTACAAATTAAATAATTAATTTTTTTTTTTGCTGTTTGAAACAGTTTTTTAACAGACAGGCAAGGACGTATACAAGCTTGAAACAAATAACTATACATGTACCTATACTTTTCCCTATAAAAATAACTTTAGTACTTTTATTTGTTCACAAATAATCAATTTAAAAATTATCTATTTAATATAAATCTACATATTATATTTTAAATATATAAAGATATATTTTAACAATTAAACTAATAATAAATAATTAACTAACCTTAATACAATAAAATATGACCAGACAAAAAGTTTAATTTAACATTATTTAAAGATATGTGGATCAACACATAACAACAAATTACATTTTATGTATATTCGGTATGATTTAGGGCGTGTATTTTTTACTGAAATGTCTGAAAATAATTATCTTATACAATTTTTTAGTTATATATCTAAGTATAATTTTGAAATTATTAAATTATCGTTCTGTTTATGCCATATTCCAATTAAAAAACATAATATTATTTGTTTATTTAAAATTGAGTATTTAATTTTGGACTCAGGTCCCGTAAATTTCGATTTTTAAAACTTTTATTTAAAACACGTACCTATAATTAAATCATTTTAATAAGGTTGGGTTTAATACATAATTTTTATTTACATCTATTTTTAACTACAGTAGATATCTACTACACATATACATGTATATTATTTAATTTTTTATTTTATATTATCCTGTAGGAAAATCTAATTAAATTTATATGTATTTACTAAAAAAAAGTTTATTGACATGAATTAATGATAGTTTAAATCATTAATTTAGATCATCATTTTTTATGGAATTTCTAAAAATGTAAATTACTACAAGTGTACTAAAAAAATATAAACTTTATTGTAAAATAATATGTCTTAATTGTTTGCACTTATATCTCATTTTATTTATACAATTAAAACAAGTAATCAAAAATACTGATAAACAAATAGGTATTGCAGATTCACATTATTAACATATATTTGGTTATGCGTGAATATGTAGTATTATTTAAATGTGTGCATAACACTTTTTGATAAATGTAAATGTATAATAGGAACAAAATATTGAATTTTAGGAAATTTTTTTTTTAGTTTTCGATAACATTGTAAAAGATAACAAAATTACTCTAAAATGTATGAATCAATAGCACACTTTTTAAAATCCATATCATTGTTTTATACATGGCGATACCCACCCGTACCACATATTTTAATTATGCTCCTAAAACATACATATATCATTATTTCAACATTTATCGTTTTTAATACATAGGTTAGGTATTGATCAAAATTTAAAATTTATAAAGTTTTGTATGTATACCCTTAAACCGAGATGTAAAACTTAATATTAGAAACAAATAATATAATATAGATAATATTGATTAAAAAGGAAAAATTGTATGTGAACACCAAACAAACCTAACTACTTATTAATAATTATTATAACCTTTTTACAGTTCAGATTTTTTTTATTTTACATTAAGATAAAGAAGATAGGTAAATGTGACTAGTTTTTTTTTTGAATAGAAACGTAATTAAAATTGTAATAAAGGTACTATATTTTTTTTCGGCGCGTCTTAGTTTCTTCGATTGTTCTCATCACAGTAGCCGACGTAAGGATATTGGGGCATTGTATTTATTTACTTTTTTTTACTATTGTTTTTAGAGAAAATTAATAACTGCTAGTAAAGAACCTAGTAATTAAGCCGAACCGAGCCAAACGTAACAAAATAACAATACCTACCGTATATTATGTATACGTAATATTACATATACATTTTTTAACATTGAGATAACTAATCAGAATCTATAACAATATTCTAATCAGAAAAGACATACGAAAAATGTGTGTGGTGAGATATAAAAGTTGTGAAGGGGCGGTGTAACTTGGGCTAGTAAAAATTTACATTTTATAGCATTGATCATAATTATATATATTATAAATTATAATAACAAATTGGTATTTATTAAACTTGCTTATTGTAAAACTACATAGACTTTGAAAATATATTGTACATTATAGTTGTTTCCCAATGAGGAAAAATACGTGTACTAGGTATGACACAAAGTAAATGGTGATAAATCTATGATTACGGTTTAATGATTTTATTGAGTTTCACTCATACAATCGTCATCGTCATGCCTATCTGTGTACAGCTCAATAAATATATGTTATAAACTGCAACTGCAGCGTTATATTATTATGTCAACAATGCTTTTTATTAAATATAAAATTACAAAAATAAAAGTACTTATATGTATATAATTACCAGCTATAGCTTAAATGTAATAATATAGATTACAAACATTCATATTTAAAATAATAAATTGAATATGATTTCACAATTTTATTAAAATCACAATTCGTTATATTTGACCCAGATTTATACATAAAATTGAGATATAGTTAATCGCACAGTTACATTAGAGACCATTTTGAAATAATAAATATGTAATACTTTAAGTAAAAGATAAAACACTGATAAAAAATTACAAACTAGAACATTAGTGCATTTTAACGACGAATAACCACGTCTGCAACGTGTCACGCACTAAACAACACTAATAACGAATACGAAGTGGTACCTACAACAGGCACAGACATCGTGCGTATTACCTACAGCTGTTCGATGATATGAATGTTGTGTTGGTTTTACTATTACTAAAGGTAAAAGTTTTTAATTTACATGCATAAGTAAAATATCCATTGGCAGCAAACATATAATGAGAACAATAAGTATAACAATAAATTCTTGAACATTTTTCTACAGTTTGTTAAGGTGCATCACAAATAAAATATATTTAAATATTCATAAAATAATATAAAAATTATAAATAATAGAAACAATTTGTATCGGGAAATTAGTTTAAAGAGGACATCGTGTCCGTATATGTTGTTATCTCTGTGTAACGTATAACAAATCTACGTATCGAATTCTTACTATAGTTTATTTATATTTTTATTTTGTAATTAGTTATACATAAGTTTCTGAATAATTTAAAAATTTCAAATTCATATATATATATATATATATATATATATATATATAATTCATTATAAAATAAACATATTATAAAAAAAAAACTCTTCACTCGAGCACAGTTCATATTCTCCTCCACAAATTTGATATGTAAATTTACTCTAATATTAAATATAAATAAACTGTAGTAAAAATTCAATACGTAGAATTGCTGTTACGAGTGTGTAACATAAAGACAACACAGGCATTTACGACATCCTCTTAATATATGCATTTATATAATCAACACAGAATCATTTATTGCAAATATTTTAATTACCTATTTGAGTTCCTAATATTATACAATATACAATTATACATAGATATAACACATACATATATTGTAGGCATGTATATTATAATGCATTATAATATAAATAAATTATATGAGTAAAAAAACTTTTTATTAAATTCAACTATATGTGTTTAACTATATGCATGTACTTAACATATTATATTAATAATATATATATATATATATATATATATATATATATATATATATATATATATATATATGTGTGTGTGTGTGTGTACCTAATAATCAGATATCAACCTTCGTATATAATTTTAGAACGATAAATATATCTTAAATCAGTTCAAAAGAAATACTGTCACCTCTTGAACGAAGAACTCGAAATTAACGATATGTTGAGAACAAAATCCACTTCAAAGTGTCATAATATGTTATTCATTACTTAGATATAACCCTAAATTCTAGATAGTTTAAACTTGTTTCTTTTGTTTTTTCTTCTTTAACTTCAATAATTACCCAGTTAATTGTTTTTGAAAAATTAAATTATCAAAATCATTAAATGGAACGAAAAATATGATTATTTTTATCATATTCATATTCAAGAACAATAATCATTTTAACTGTTTCCGCGAGTACAAGGAGTCTTGAAATAATTTTGAATATGCAATTAAATAGGTTATATTTTATAGGCAATGAATCAGATGTTATATTATAAACAATTCAACATTTAAACTAGGTACCTATTAATATACAATTTTATATAATATATTAGGTACATAAAGATTCTAAAAAAAGTATTGAACTTTTTTCCAGTACATTAAAACAGATAATTCTTTGAAAATTACTAAGCTTGTAAAATATCTATAAACATATACGATAGCATACAATTTTATAAAGATAAATGTCAATATTGGTTACTACAATATTTAATACTTTTTCAAGATAAATTATTAATATAAGTTTTGGATTTTTAGTCACTTACAAAATAATATTAAAGTCCATATAATTAATAAATTAGCCCCCACAATAAATAGTTACATTTTCCGCAATTTATTTAAGATAAATATTATAAAAGGCGATTTTTTTAATTATAAACACTGGTTTTTTGAAAAGTTTTCACGTTGTTATATATTTTATTATACTATTTTGATTTGGCCATTAGAAAACCACATTTTTGAATTCAAATAGTTTTTTTTAATATTTTTTACTTTTTTGAATGACTGAATTTTTAACTTATTATTCCAAATCAGAAAATTTCTTTGAAGATTTAAAAATATAGAAATCGGATTTGAAATGAGTAGCTAATAATTATTATTTTATAAAAATTTATAGTTTAGATGAGCGATTAAGCGGAAATGAGTGTAGTGTTGAATGGCAAAGGGGTAGGTACCTATACTAACTCGCTAACTAATTGTTAGTCCACAAATCCGGTCATCCAAACTTTAAATATTTAAGTTATAACTAATTAATTAGTCGTTCAAAATTAAATTTTTATGTTACCAGAAAAATATTCTGTTATATAAAAAAGTAAAATTTTAAAATGATAACGATAATAAATGTTGTTTTGTGATGACTTCAAATTACGTAAAAAAAATTTTTTTTAAAAATAAATACTTTTCTAGAAAATGAGTTGTGTCTTGTATCCCTTGAAACGAATTACATTGTTCATCAGAATAAGTTTCCTGTGGTTTTAAATTGCTATATTTCATACATACAATTTTATCCCATATCGTCTATAAATTAAACCAAGTGCCAAGGTAAATTTACTTTAATGCTAACAATTTAACTACAAAACTGTTAAACGTGTGCTATGAATAAAAGTCAATGAATATGATTTTAGCGTTCACAAACTGTATATTTGTTATGTTTATGAATTATGTATAACATTTTTAAATCTCAAGGATTTATAATTTTTTAAAGTTTCACTTCAAAAATAATTATATTATACTAACAGTACCTACATTATTTAAATTGTTTTTTATGTTAAATACAACGTACATAATGATTTTTTTGTAATTTTATAATTTTATTATTTTAGATTTTGAGCGGAGCAATATATTGATTTTACAATAATGTGCGGTTTTTTCTTTTTTTGTCTGTCGCCACGCTTAAGAGCAGTAAAAGTGCTCCGATTTTCTTTATCAGCATATTTTCTGGAAGGAAAGTGAATCTAGTTGGTACTTTGGGAGGTCAAAAGAAAAAAAATGCATTGGGGAAAACAACAAAAAATTAAGGGAAAAACGGGAATTTTTTCGCAAAGCAAATGTATGTACTGGACACATTTTGACAAAATCGGTTTTTATTATTGGTGTAGCAAAAGAAATAATGATCGTAGATATATGAAATTTTCACCGAATGTTTATATAAGCATTTTCTATAAACTATAAATACTTAAAAAAAATTTGACTTTCTTTAAGCTATTTATAGGTATAATCAATTTTTAGATTTTTTTATTTTTATTTTTTATTATTGCCGATAAAACATTTTTTCAGGCGGTCAAAAAACTTGAAAATGCAATACAATGTTCTTAATAACTTGTCGTAAATGAAAATTAAAAAAAAAGTTGAGTGTAAAGTTCTAATAGTTTTTTATAGCGCCGAAAGTTAAAACTTCGACAAAATACGTAAAAATCACAAAAATATGCAGTTTTTTTAATTAAGGAAATTTATAAAAATTCAAATGTAAGATTTAAAAATTCAATATAAGATTCTCTATATATTTTTACATCTTTTTAAAAAAGAAAAAGTTTACCGAAAAGTCAAACTAATTTTTTATGAGCGTTTAAAATTAGATATTGGATATTCACCTGTTTTTTCCGGGAACTATTTTCTAATTTTGATGTAATTCAAAAAGAAATTACCGTAGACATTTGAAAATTTCACTCAATGTTTAAATTACCATTTTCTATACATCAAAAAATTAAAAAATATTTTGATAACATTTGAGTTAATTGTAAACTTAAACATTTTTTGGTTTTTTCAATTTTTTGTTTTTTAAATATCGATAAAAAAAATTTGTTGCGTCAAATTTCTTGAAAAATTTAATACAAGTTTAATCATAAGTTGTTAAAATAGCAGATAAAAATTAATAAAAATACATAGACACAATTTTTTTTTATAACCGATTAAACTTCAAATTTTAACCGAAATTCATCGAACATTTACAAATTGTTTTTGAGTTAAAAAATTATAAAATGTTCAGTTTTTATAGGTAAGGATCAAAAATTTAAAACAAGGTTTTTCATAAGTAGTTTATAATGTAACCAAAAAATCAAAAAAAAAAAAATTTATAGACATTTTAAGTTAAAATTTGAACGAAATTAGATATAGATTAGATATATATTAAACTAGATATGAAGAATATAACGATATTAGTTATTTCGTTGTAATTTAAAAATATTTTTCGTCGGTTCTTGAAACTTTTAAAGTATATTATTATATTTTAAATATTCAATGACATTTTCAAATGCAATGTATTCTGCAAAAATGAATTTAACTTCCTGTATTATTAATAGTAATAATATGAATTATTTTAATAGCAATAATATCCTAAAATAAGTACACTTAGCTATGTAGGCTAACAACCGTCTTCGTTCAGAATCATTTTTCGTATACAATTATTTATATCATTGAATACAAATTTAACACATCTATGAAAGTGACCCACAGCAGAGCGGTACCTACTTGCGACCTTTTTTTTTTTATTTATTAACTTAATATTATATTTCAACTATGAGTAGGTATTAAAAATAATATTCAATCTTGTATATGTTACAGCTCCTTTTAACATTGGACGTATGCAATATAACACGACTTGATGTATTTATAATAGCCATCATTAGGTATAGGTATTATTTTAATTTAGTAATGTGTTTTTGGGAGAATAACTGCTTTCAAAATATTATGCGTTTACATAATTAATTAAAGGATAAACATAGATTGTATTTATAAAATTAATTAAATAATTTATAATGTATGATTTTTGGGAATTTTGTTATCCAATTTAGAAAATAAAAACTTTTATTTATTAATATATGTTATTTATATATATATAAAGTCAAATAAAAAAAAAATTGTTTGTAGTATTAAATATTTATATAGTTAGTTACAAGATGTATCTAAAGTTTGACAGAGAAATAATAGAAAATTATCATTTTTTGTTTAAAAAAGTATACCAAATTTTGTCAAAAATTGATCTTAAAATGCATATAAAAAAACCTTGTACAATATTTTAAAACTTATTAGGTTTTTTGTTACTAAAATAATCTTGAAATTGTGACAATTTTTAAAAAAATTGTTAAAATGATGTGCACTTTAAATGTTTAAAAATAATTGTGCAGCCAATGTATTTTTGAAATAAATAAATTTTTTATCAACATAAATTAAAAGTTTCAAATGCACTTTAGTATAAATAGCTTAAAAATATTTTTGTTTTTATAATTACCTTAATAATATCTAGAAAATAATTAAATATTTGATAAAAATTTCAAGTTATGAATGTCGATTATTCACTTAAATTATAATTTCTTTTCCTAAACATTAATAAAAAACTAAATCAAATTTATTGAAAACTGTAGGTGTTGTGTAAATATTACAATTTAACGTTGTTTTTTGTTAAAGAAAAGTACTATCCAGATTAAATTTCATAACAGAAACACCACACTAAAAAATTATGATTGAAGCAAATATTCTGCTTTTAATTGTTATTTTAAACATACAAAAAAAAAATATTCACAATTGTAAAACCAATACATTCTACAAAGTTAGCAAACACTACAAAAAAAAAAAAAAATATTTTAAATATGAGGTAGGTAAGAAGATAGGTAGTTAAAATTTCTATTTAATATTTATGTATAGATTTATTAACATACATTTTTTTTAAATTAGATGTTCGAATGCATGATCGAGATATTCAAGGTCAATTTATATTATAGGTACTCATCTTTTCTATATATAAAAAAATCTAGTAAGTAGACCCTAAGCATTTTTACAATTAATTTAAAAATAATAAAGCATATTTAAACATTTTAGGTAAGTACATATAATATTAATTATACTATTTGATTAGGTATATTACATCATTATTTTAGCCTAAGCTATATAAAGAAAAAGATAGAAAGTAATCGATAATTTGGTCCAAATCTAAGTACATTAAAAACAACAAAATAAATTAATATAATTTACCATTTTGATAATTTCCTTTTTTTTTTTAAAATTAAATTTTGTATGATAAATACCAAAAAAATAAAATAAAAATTATATAAAATTAATAACTCAATGTCTTAGATATACAATATGAGTTTCAGGGCTACAAGTTTAACTATAGGTACATGTTTATTGTTTACTATAGGTACCTACTTTTTAAATAAGGTTAAGTTAGCAACTTTAATATGACTTTAAACGACAAAACTACTATTGAAACAATTGTATTACTTAATTTGAAAATAGATATTCTATGCAAATATAAATAAAAGATATCAAAAGTATTACTCTTATTTATTCTAAAAAAAATTTCACTAAAAAAGGTCATGCAAAATTATTGTTACCTATACTATAGAATTTATAGTTTCAGAGATGCTAACATTTGACATTTTAGTATAGAAAAAACGCATTTATTATATCAATACATAATTAACTATTCGAGGTCGTGTTTCAATTTTGTGAGCTCTTCACACTCGAGTTTATTTACAAATTGTATTTTTTTGATTTTGTAAATTGATTTAATTTGAAAGATTCAAAATAATATGTAAACCTATATAAATTAAATAAAATGAGAACTTTATGGTTTTATAAAATACCTTCCTCTAAAATAATTTATAAAACAAATTTTAATATGTATTTCAAATTTTAAACGCAAAGATATTTAAAAAAATTACAAATTACCTTTTAACACATTAATATTTTTAAATTAAATCCATGAGATTATTTGAGGTTACAATAATTTTTTAACATTTTAGATTGAGCCTAAGATACTTTCATAAAAATGTAAGTATCATATTTCTTGCACGTGCAATATAAATAGCAATAAGTAAAATTCTTATTGAACTATATTTTCACGAAACGTTGGCTATTTGTGCACATTTGTTTGCTGATACTTGACATACAAATTATTTGACATATTAATTATATGTAATTCGAGGAAATTGTTTAGTGTACAGTGTATACTATATATACAAGTACTTACATTATAAAAATTTGTTTTTTTTTTGTTCAAGGGATTTGATCCTGGCTGTATATCCTACTAAAATAACCTTTTTTCTATTTGAACAAATGTGAGACCGAATGAAAATTGCTTTCATGTAATAACTTCCACTCACACATCGTTTATTTTATAAAAATTACAATTCTTTGGTCTCTCTCAGGACGTCAATTGTATCAACTATCCTAATTTCTAATTATCGGATAAAATTTCTGAAAAAATATTTTAAATTTAAAAGTCTATAAATAAAACTATTTATATATTTTTTAGATATTTTGGTTTAAGTATGAACTACTATTATGAGAAACCTCCCTTTAAATTTTTAATAATTATAAGGTTATAGCTATGAAAATTGAAATTTGTGTTAACAACAAATTAATTTGCAAACTTACATAATTTGAATGAATTCTGTTAAAATTTGAATTTAAATTTTTATAAAAAAATTTGTACCTATAAATCTTGAATATTTTTAAGCTGCTATACTCAACAACTTATGAGGAAACTTGAATTAAATTTTCAAGCTATTTGACACCAATGAAAAACTTTTAAATTTAATTGATATATTTTATAGAAAAAAAAAACAAAATCGAAAATTTGTAATGCCTATCAATAGCTCAAAAAGAATCAACATACTGAGTTAGAGTCAATATTTTAAGATTTTTAGAAAATATATAGAAAATGCTAATATAAATATTCAGTAAAAATTTCAAGTACCTATGTATTTATGGTTAATAGCGTTATTAATTTATAAGTTACAATAATAAAAGAAAATAGTTCAATGAGAAATTGTTATAGTTAATAGTGAATAGCCTATATCGATAATATTTGAATTTCAAATGCTCATATAAAAATTATTTTGACTTTCCAGTAAATTTTTAAATCTTAGATATCCAAAAGCATTTTTTCATGAATTTCTAACATAAATTAATTTGTAAATGTTCATAATTTTGAGTTTTGATAAATGTTATTAAAATTATAATTTTAGACACTCATAAAAAATTATTGGAGATTTACACTCAAAATTTTTTTTTAATTTCACTAATAATAAATTATAAGTTAATCCTAAGTTATTGTTTATAGGAACCTAGTATTCAATTTTCAAATTTTTTGACTCTCAAATTTTTTTTTATCTGCAAAAATTTAAAAAAAAACTAATAAAAACAGAAAATTTCATATGCTTATAAATAGCTCAAAAAGAGTTAAAATATTTTAAAAATTTTATCATGTTCACTAAATGTTAAAATAAACATACGTACTTGAGTAAGGCCAAAAAATAAAAACTAGTTTAGTGGAAAAATTAGTTTTTTGTTAAATTTTATTTTTCTTGACACTTTTTAAAAATTATTGGGATATTTTAATTTTGATCTCTCAAAAGTACCAACTAGATTCACTTTTCCACCTGAAAAGATACTTAAGTACCGAAGCATTATTATGACTATTTATTATCGTGTACAAAGACACAAAAAAATAAAATAAAAAAACATACATTATTGTAAAATCAATGCATTCATCGATTCGTTACTCCGTTAAGAATCTAAAATTAATTCAATAATCTAAGAAAGTCGGTTCCAAGTAAATTTCATGACGAAATCAAAAATGTTTTCAGAAATTTTATCAGATAAATACGTTAATTATTTATACAATTGGCAAAATATTAATCTTTCAAAAAAAGAAAAAATATTTGTATATAATACGTTGTTGACAGTGCGTGCACGTGCGGGAGCGCTCCACAATTTATTTTACACACAGTCACACACACAAATAATCACTTACTAGGCATACATTTACTAGGCACATTTAGATCAGAAAGCAAGCACTTTGAAAATTGCCTATATTGAACTCCTTAAAAACGGATAGTATCAAAAATCCCCATTATATTTTAATCCAATTGCGTGTTTACATAATTTTAATATTTTAGCTGGTATATTTTAAAATAAAAAAATATTAACTCTTGATTATTGATTTAAATTTAAACAGAATAGGTATGTCGTATATGCGTGTAACTAGTAAGGTTTCAAAATCCAATTCTATATTGTAATACAAAAATACGTTGAAATAATAAAATATGAATTATTAGATTTAAATATAAGTATAAGTTAAATAATTTTTCTTTTAAATGGGTATTTAAATATTGTATAAGCACCAGCTAGTATTATGATAATATCAAAACTTACGTAAAAATGTATATAGAATAATATTTATATCATTACAATATTACATGATGAGGAACATACAAAATATATAATACTCAGTGACTCGCAAAGTAGAGCAGTAAGAAGTTACAGTACTTACTGGGAATCAGAGCTGTATTTAGGGAGGGGCGACAAGAGCGGAAAAGTTTGTTTAGTCGGTTTAGTTACACCCAAAATCAAATTGATTTTTTCAAAAATTGATTTTGCGTAAAAATCCCCATTTTACCTTGTTTTTTTTTTTTTAAATCTACTAGGACTTGTTGCTTTTGATCCTCAAAATACCAACTAGATTCACTTTCCAATCAAAAAAGGTGCTGAGGTAGACATTTTTTAAAGTCCCAAAAAGTTATGAAACAAAAATAAAAACCATTGAAATATTAATAAATTTATGGCTTCGTTCAGAAATTAAAAAAATTGATGTTAAGTTATTACAATTTTTTTATTAATTACCATATAGTAGCAGAAGTTGACAATTAAGATCAAAAAATATATACAATAATTAATAAGTATTTATGATAAAATAGGAAAATTTAATTTAAAATTCCAATATTGATAAATAATGATTTCAATGGTAACCAATATACCTATATTAATATACGTATAAGCATAACAATTAATTTATTATCAATTGACCCAATTGTTTTATACAAATCTCACCCAATGGTAGATTTTAAATCTATAAGTATAATATAACCATATACAACAAATTTCAAGTTTCAATTAAGTCTTAACTTTAAACGTAACTAATTATCTACACATTTTAATATGTTATCAACACTTACTGTACCTAGTTTATTTATAGTAATACTCAAAGTTTTATAGAGATTTTGTATGACGTGCATACATATGAGAGAATGATCGACGACTGGTTTTCTCATCGTTAAATGTATTAATTAATTTGCACTTCAAAAATATCACTTATTATAAAACAATAACTGTAGCCATGTCGTAAAATGTCTTAAAAATTAATATTTTACCATTAAACTTCGTTTAAATCTTAAAATAGGTGACTAACCTATCCATTTTCAGTGATAATCGGCGACGAGAATTTCCTGCCGTCGTTGGTTTAACAAAAAAAGGTTAGTAGGTATCATGACATAATAGTACGATAGTTCACAGTTATAATAATTTTATATCTGTTTAATATTAAAATAAAATATTTATTTCTGATACGATTCTCGTAGAACAATAGACAATGAAACGAAATGTCAGTATCAGTAAAAATATGACAGTTTACAATATCGTGTGCTAACTGTTATATTCTCACACGTGTAGATATAGGGTATATATTGATGTTGTATGCATTATGTACATATTAAGCTTATTAGACGTTTACTGAATTAGCGAATTCTAAGAGACCTTGTACTAGACGATACATGCATATTGCATACATATGTAGGCGTGTACACTATATGTATTTATATATACACATTCAATAATATATTATATGTATGTATTGTACGTGCATGGCCTGTTTTGCAGAACAAGAACGATCATCAACACGACCAATAACGACCTTGCTGACTTTCATAATGTAAAATGTACGACTCCGAGAATAATTTTGTAAGAAAAAACAATAATATTTTGTGGACAATCTGTCTTTTATTTTTGGTCAATACTTTAGTATCTATGCGGCTATATTGTATAATTTTATTATTAATTAATAATGCGTAAAATAATACATATTGTTAACTATTTGAATGTTGATCTAATTCTTATATATCAATCTATTTAATCTATATAACAGAAGTTTATAAATTAAGTAAAGAATTTAGTTGAATAAATGCTCTGTAAAAAATAGTTAATCTACAGGCGGGATGTATAGACGGCCGTAACACGTTTGGGTACACCATATATCTAGTAAAATAACACGTTTAGGTACATAGGACCGTAGCCATTTTCCTCCAATAAATAAAATTATAAAATCGTCATTCGTTATCACTTATCAGAATGTTAAATTAAAAATAAAAGAACAAATCAAATATTTAAAGCATAATTACAATATAATAATATACCATATGTACTGAACTTGGCAGGTGGATGAAAAGAGAATTAATATAATAATAAAATACTTAAATCGATAGAAACGCTAGAAAAAGTTTGATAGAAACACAAAAACTATAAAACACACTATAGACACTATTCGATGTACGGTAAGCTACTAAAAATATAGTCTTATTGATACGAGTATTTCGTATATTCGTGTGTCTAAGTCAATATCTATAATAATCAGTGACAATTGATGATACACAATATAACAATATAAGTATATACGTATATACCCGTATATTGTATATACACATCTTTATTAGGCTTAATCAAAGTTATAATATTAAGTTATCGACTGTTATAAATTGCGTATGCTGTGGTGCTGTTGGAAACTTGGACTAGCGTTTTTCCCTAGCCGATAAGAACGCGTCCAGAAATTAATCAACAGATATGCGCAAAATGTGATGCTAGCCATACTCTATTTTTATAATACGGAACGCAACACTACAACACTAACTAAAATATTGGAGGAAAATAGACACAATTTTAGTATTAATATAATATTTAAAAACACCTAGAAAAAAAACCTATATATAGCCTATATTGTCAATTAGCGTATGTACCCAAACGAGCTATGCGTTTGTGTACCTAAACGTGTTCTACATTTACAGGTAAAAATAATGTTATGTACCCAAACGTGCTTCACCCGTATAGACTTAAGACCTTCAGTGGACTGAGATAGGTTGAAGGTTAATAACCCTTTATGAGTGTAAACAGAACACAGATAATAATATGTAATATGCATTAGGTCGAGCATTAGGTAAATATAGATTTTGTGGGATTTTCGAGAACATTTGAAAAGCAATGGTGAAATGTGAAAAAATTTGTTAAATTAAGAAATGCCTGGAGTAATGTTTTAATCATGTTTTCTATCAACATACAAAATTGATAATTATAAAGACTTTTAAACGTGTGAGAAATGTAAAACATTTTTGATGATTTAAAAACTTGCGGAAAATTAACATTACACTTTTGAAAGCTTAAACAAATAAATGCTGTACCTTTGTAAATAGTAAAATTTATAATTATTTAGGTGTCAACAATTTTAAAATATTTTTTTAAACCAACTAATTTAATCTAAGGTTATTTTTATTAAGCAAGTTTTAATAAATAGGTACCTACTTATAAAATTTTTTATAAGCGTTTATAATTTGAAAAGTTATAATAATTTTATTACCTAATTGTGAAGAAATAATAAATTCAAATTATAGTACAGCATTGCCATTCTAGTAGATATGTAAATATTTCACATTATATTTAATATCTCTGGACTTTTATTAGGATTACTATTATTTTATTTGTGTACACTAAACATTCATTCATTACGCCTCTGAACACATGCTAAGTACTTTATCTGTATTTTATATCCCTTATCATTAATAATATGTATAATAATATGTGTAAATAATATATTTTTTTATTATAGTTCTAATTATTAAGTATTTGATTATTTGAGTCATAATATTCTGTTAATGATATTATTTAAACAATCTAAGCTATTGTTTTTCATGATTTGTCATTGATTCCACATATATACTAGTATTACCAGTACTTAATAATAAAAATAAACAACATTTACTAGTACTGAGTTAAGTAAAACCTCGAGTAAAACAAAAAGAATGCCCTCCAAAAATATTTACCTTCATATCTGATTAAATATATTTTAATGTAGGTAGGTAACGATATGTATGTACCGCTATGAAGTAAGAAAAATATAATAAATCGGGCTTAAAATTTTCATGGCTTTATGGATAAGCTATAATTATTTGTTTATTATTTGTAAAGACATAGACCCGAGCATAAACCTATTACAGTGTATTTATGTGTTATCAATATTCTACAACAAAAAAATCCTAATTGTTGGTAATATAGACACAAACAAACATAACACCAATATTATATATTTGGAAAGAATATCAATATATTTAGCCATACCTCCCAATAAGCAATAATACATCATAATTATCTCTAATAACTATAATAGTTCAAATTCTTGTTAAAATATTTAATACCAAAAAAATAAAGTTACATGGGGAGGGGGGCTATAAATCATAATCAATATCTATAATATATGAGTAAAAATGTTTAGTAAGTATAACATTTTGGCACTGTATAAAAATATGAATACATGTAGATAGCTAAGTAAGTACTTGGAAAATTTAAGCATGATGTTTATTTATTATTATATTTCAAATAAAATTATCTTCAAATTTTTAAAAATTACCAATTATTATAATTAAAATTATAAGATTCTCTAAGCAAACATAGATACATATTTATTAAGGGTTGGTAGGTTGTTTAATTTGTTGGACGTGGTTGGCTATTACAACATTTTATTCAAAAACAAATCACATATTACCTTGCATATTAAATTTTTAAATATTTTTAACCTAGCAATTTGAGCTTTTATTCTGGCTTTTATAATAATATATACAAGAATATAGATACCCAGATGACATTATTAAACCTAGTGTTAAACTTAATATATTTTTAATAAGTATTTAATAACCTTAATTTAGGTTTACAAAATATCACCATTTTTTCAAAAAATACCCATATTGGTTTTTAGTTATTGTCTTGATTATAAACAGAATTATAAGTGTATACATTTATTATGAGTAATAACAAATAATAAGTAGGCAAACAGCATGATAAAAATGATGGGTATCTAGGTACTACAAAACATAATATTTTAGATGAGTAATATTTTAATTACAACTATATTAGTACCCATGTAAAAATCCTTGATACAATGCACTTGATATTTTCCTACAACATAATCTTATACAACTAACCATCTTACTCAGCTTGTAGACCACCATTTATGGTTTTTAAAAACAGATGTTTTGGTACTCACTATTTTTATACATTCCTAAAATAGCAATCATAAATTAAAACGCGAATTATTTTTCACAATTTTATCTGAGTTTATCTAACTTGCGATCATTGATTAGTTTTAGATTAAAAAGTAATTAGAATTTAGGTAGATATTTTACAAGTAACTACCTATGTGAAAAATTGCATATTACATTTTATACCTACCTCACAATAATATACCTTATTAGATGTTGTATGAAATAATTGAAATATGTAGTATCTGAGTACAAAATTAACAAAGGATAATATAAAATATAAAACAGTATGTATTCTTTAAAAATCCATAATAATACTCGGCATTTAATACCTTTTATTTGATTTATTGAATTTTAAATATATTTATCGAAATATTTATGCAAATAGGTATACCTAGTATATAGATAGGTAGTTAACTTTGATTTCTGGTAGTAATATAAATTATTAAATAATACTTGCTGAAGGTTACAATTTATTATTTAAAAAGTCTGTTGGACAAGTAGGTAGGTATGAAGTTAATAATTTAATGTCAGGTTTCACAAACAAACATTAGGTAAATATCTAATGAATCAGTAGTAAGCTAACAGCCTCTTAAATTATATAATTGTAGTGATTCATGATTGGATCTAAAATTGTTCTTTAGTGTAGTAGATAATGTTGGGCCAATGTGGATTGTTATTGATGCATTGATGTTAAGTGCATAACTCCAATGTTAACATAATAGTCAATAACTATAAAAAAAAAACTACTGGTCCCTTAAAAAAAAAAAGAAAAAAAGTGTAGTGGTACTAATAGTGACTTAGTGACTTAAAGTGAGAGGGAATGGTAAGCCATAGACAGCAGGATGACATATTGTATAACAGTATTTTTATAAATGTCTATTTAGGTACTTATTTTAAATTAGATAGGTCAAGATAAATCTAAGGAAAAGTATAATTGTTGAAATATAAATTTTTTCTAATCCAGAATGGTATCTAACTCATATTCATTAGGTATGGAGCTATCTTGACTAAAAAAGTAACTGCCTATCTACTAAAATAAATTAAAATATAATTTTTCAAGTAACTTTTACTTTTAAATATACGTAAAAATAGTCATGCATATATTTTGTTACTATTGGGGTTACTGTGTACATTATAGAAGATAACATACTTGCTTAACAAACAAAATCACATTTTACATCATTCTATAGGTATTCACGGGGATAATAATCGTTCATCAATCATATTATATCAAATACAAAAGCAAATTTGGTAAAGGGAGAAACCAGGGAGAAACCAGAGAGAAACCTAGTGAGGAACACTGGGTAAAACTCACCACTCAAGTAAAAAACAAAGACAAAATTAATTATTCCAAAACAAATTATAAAATATACCTAAATTATAAACGTACCTACATTATACATACTAACTAAGACACTGTCTATAAACTTTGGCACCTTGGTATAAACATTTTACAAATAATAATAATAATAATAATATCTAAATGTATCGCTTGGCCTTGCATCATCTCATGTTTAAGACCAATTTGTAATCTGTACCTACCTACCTACATAAAATTATACCCATCCAATAAAATAAATAATTTTTTTTAAGGTATTGGGCTGAATAGTAAGCTACTGCAGGTTTTGTTATCACTTATCAGTTTAAAAACGCATCACAACAATTTGATACATACCTAATTGATATTTAATAATGCATTGTACCTATTGTATGGATAGGTTACACATATAATTTGACCTACCTACCTATAATGTATAATAAATATTCCAATAACGGAAATCTTGGTTGATGGTTTCCTTTAGATTCGATCCTGATCACTCTAATCAAGATAAGAGGATATATATATATATATGATTGTATATCAGTTACTCAAACTTTGTTCGATGACATAATATTGTTAATATCAAAATGATCAAAGATCCACAGACTTAAGCAGTTTTAGAGCATGTTGGATTGAAGAATAAGAACACTGATACCCACATTTGGTCTTAAAACCGCTTAAACATATTATTTACCGTCATCTCTATGTAAACATAGAAGTGGCTATTCTATTGCGATAACATAACATTGTTATAAGTACTGTGGGACTCACCTTCCCAGTGGCTTTCTTGTATCGAGTAATGGCCTGTTGAATCAGATCTCTGACCAATATTTCTCCACGCCCGCAGGGGACGATGACCCTAGTTGAGCCGAAGCAGACAGTGACTTTCATTGTGTCGCAGTCGCATCACCAGTGTCTCGAGTGCGGCAGCAGTGCGATGTGACGATATTATCCTAATCGAACCGACCGACGACATCGCTGTGTCGAGTGGCCCATCGACAAGAGCTCGACATCGGCCGTGAGTGCCTGAGTAGTCGTAGAAGTAGCAGCAGTTGTGGTGGCGTTTTCGCGTTGTCGGAGGCGACTTGAATATCGGGCTCGACGGACGGAGAATACGACTTGTACCACCCTGAGAGTGGGTGCTTTTGAATTTTATTAATAATTGTGGTGTACGTACTGTCTATCGCGCAACGGGCATTACCTCCACCAACGCACGATAACGATAACGACGAAAAATGATAGTGAATCGACGACGCTCGGACCAACGGACTCTCGGTAAGCGGCCGGCGCAGAGAGCGATATCGTTAACCGGTTAAACGGACAAACGATACTATGATATTATATCGTTGTGCCCGGACGGTTCGGTGTGTCGTCAACCGTCGAAAACCAGCGGCAAACGGCTGACGGAGTAGAGATAGACGGAAAGCAAACTGGGCAAACGGTCGGACGGTGACGGCGACAACGGCTATCATCAGCGTACGGACGGCCGTAGTAAACAAAGACCCATCCGGTGTGCGGTTGACGCGTGTGTGCCTGTGCGTGTGTGTGCGGACGGCGGCGTCGGCGGCCCCGGTGGTGGCTTCGGCGTCGGCTTGTGGTAGGGGCAAAACAGCCGCAGATAAAATTACGAGGGAACCGCCGCCGCCGCAGCTCGTTCGCCTTTAAAACCGTACGCACTGTTTTCCGTTGAATCGGAAGCGCGGCGGCAGTTTCTGGTGATGCGGATCGGCCCGCCGAAGCCGAAACCGGTTTGTTGATGTGTGCACTGTGCAGCAGTCGCGAGACGCGTCGACCGTCGCGTCAGACGGCGACTCATTTCAATAATAAATAATAATAATAATAATAATGATGTTGATGATAAATATCGCTGTCCTTGCAATGAAAATTCGTCAACCGGTTGCCGCCAAATATCTTTAATATTATTATTATACCGGGTGATCCATTTAACGCGTAAGATGCACTCGTTATTTCAAAAATGCTGTTGACGTTTTAGAAAATAATTTTTAGTCATGAAAAAACAACATACGTATTTCTAAGAATATAATAATCAGAAAATAATTTTTATCGTCATCATATTTTATTAAGATGTTTACTGTTTTTAATGACAATAACGTGCATTTTTAATTTCTTATTCTTAAATCAGAATATTTTTGGAGTAGGTACCTAAATAAAAATCAAATTTTGGACGTGTGGGTTTAGGTTTATGGGTTAGAAGTAGGCCAGATATGTCCATAACCCGATGACTATACACCACCCTATAAAATTTTCTTAAGAATTTGGAGTTTTAAATTATATAATTAAATGTATAAATGCCTTGTTTGGTCGCTAATTTACTTTCATAATTATATCCAAAGTAGTGATATTTTGAGAAACTAACGTACCTTAGTATTGACGTAGTTACAGTCATAGAAAGACGGAATACAAAGCAATCGGGATTATAATTTTACTAATGTTGGCATCACAATAAATTAGGGCTTGAAAACGTTATGATTATTACGTTATATATGACATAAATAAATTAAATTTATAAACGTAATTAAAACGGAAAACGGTAAACAAAAATAATTAAATATCACAAAATAAAACATAACGATTAAAAAATTTTTAATATATCACTGAACATAACGTAAAACGTAATTTATAGAATATCTTTAAACGAAAATAAAGCAAAACAAAATAATTTAAAATCCATTTACTTAAAAGTTATAATATTGGTTTCGTAAAAATATTTATTCCACGCGATTTTGCAATCAATCTTAGCGATTAATCCAAGAATTTATTATATTCCGTATCTGGGTAATTCCCCACATTAGATATTATTTTTAACGATGAACTTTAGACAATAAATGCAAAAGTTGTATATTATTTTAATTCTAAATAACGATAAACTCAAACATTTTACAACGTTTAGATTGATTTTTAATTTCAAATGCAAGCCCTGAAATAAATTAGATAATCGTGATACCTATAAAATAGATAATATAATATTATTATTATTAACTGCTTTGTAATACAAAGCAGTAAATACAAAGTTTGTATATCATTATTGAGTTTGATTGCTTGAGTAGTCGAAACTTAAAATACCTTATATATTTGATATTGTAACACTGTAACAGCAGTGTTTAAATTGTGATTAAAATATTAGTTAATTTAATTTAACTAACCAAAATTAGTTATGTTTTAAATATACCTTGTTTTATTATACTGATCATTGATGTGTAAGGATTTCATATAAACGAAGTGTTAGGGTGTTGTGAGGAGTGGTTCGAAGGCATCCACGGATTATATCGAAATCAAAAGTGCATTTCTATGTAGAGCGTATTAATTTTTTTTTTTGTAGGTACTCTAGAATAAGGTTAATGTATTATAAGTAGGAAGGTATATAATTCGTTTAATGTTTAACAGATACCTCAAAGGCGAAATTTTTATTTTGCATTTTTAGCATTTACAGGTTATTTTATTAATGTTTAATGCATATTAAATATTAATTGGTACATCGTACGAGCTTTCAATGTAACTTAGGAAATGTAATACATTATATCAAGAAATATTGTTATTTATAATATTTGCTTTAATAGTTAGGTTATTATCGTGTTTATTTCAAATAGATATTTATACTGTGTATTAATTGTGCGTGCTTAAATTTGGTATTTTGTTTTTGTATTATTGTTAGTTTAGTTAAAAGATAGAGAAGTGTTAGGGAACTGAGAATCAGCCACACCCACCTCACACATGGACACCTCATACAAAACAAACTACCAATGAAATGCACCTCACATGCACCTAGATTTGCCCTTACAGTAAAACATCTGATTGCAGAATGTAGATCAAATAATAAAGAAAGAGAAAAATACATCGTATCAGAGACCTTATATGAAATAACCGGACCCGACTATCAACTAGAAAATGTCATGTCATTCCTCAGGAGCGTCGAAATAAAGAATCAAATTTAACAGTAACATAAACAATTAGATATAACCTAACCAAAGTTAAAGATAAATTAAAAAAGAAGTGTTAAAAATGATAAAAGTTTTAAAATAATTGTTTTACTCTCGCTTGCATGACCACCAAAACAATTTGGGCAATTTTTTAGGGGCATTATTGTAATTGAAAAGATATTTTCAAAGTATTTTTTGTTTGTTTTTGGGACATTTCAATCCGGTCCTTAATTAAAGTTTTCATGACAGGAGTGGGCAAAATGTAGGCCCACTACTCCGATCATCATAACTTTAAGTACTAGTTTTAACTTATAAACTACTTGTCTACTTATATAACATTTGATTTTTATAAATCGAAATAGGTACTCTGAATAATATTGTTTTTGCATGGGCCATTCATTATACTACCCGATTATGCCTACAAACTTGAGATAAACGATTTATCTGTACACTGTATCTTGAAAGTATTTGCAGCTTTCAACTTATACTTTTTGACTATCTGTCTTTACATTCTAAACTTTAATTTTTTTCAGTTCCCTTAGAACCGTTAATATCTCTTTTAACCTTTTTTCATTCTCAACACTAACTCAGAAATTTTCATCAAAAAAATAAACGACTTTGTATTGGAAGCTGATTGTGTTATTTAATAATTATTGGAATCGTCTTTTATCATAATTGTATTATGTTAATAATTTAATTGCCGAACTGTAACAGTCTTGTACTAATAGGTAGCTAATAATATATATATATATATATATATATATATATTTTTTTATGGAATAATATGAAATTAAAAATGTATGTTGTCATTCAAAAGAGAAAAAACTTGAAAAATTATAACGATAATAAAAAATAAAAATATAATTTTTTCCAAAATATGTTATTTTGTAATGATTTTAAATTATGAAAAAGAAATATTTTCATGTATATAACGTAAAACAAAATGTTGATTTCAATTATAACCCTGCCTTAATCAACATGTTTTTTGTTAAATAAAATAGTGTGTTAGCTGAGTAAAGTATGTATAATACGAGGCATATTCGAAAAGTAAGGGCCGTTCGCTTATATTTCCAAATCGACAAGTCGTAACACGTTTAAACTTGTACATATCTGTATGTGCATTACCCGTGCATTTATTTCAGGCGTTGTTTTGATTCAGTAGTAATTTTCCTATTTGTGTGTACAGTAGACAATTTCCACGATAATCGCTGCTCCCGTCAGCTGTGAAGTTCGCGCTGTAATAAGATTTTTGTGTGCAAAAGGATCTTCAGCTGCTGAAATTCATCGAGAGCTATGCCTAGTTTATGGACCTACTGTAATGAGTGAAGGAAAGATTAGACAATGGTGTCATGATTTTAAAAATGGACGAACAAACGTTCATGACGAAGAGCGGAGTTGTAGGCCCAGTACTAATGAAATTGTTTCTCTGGTGGACCAAAAACTGCGATCTGATCGTCGGTTGACGATTAGTGCCTTGGCTGATGAATTTCCTAACTTTGGACGCACTACTGCCTACACAATTGTTACGGAAAAACTTGGATACCACAAATTGTGTGCAAGGTGGTACCAAAAATGCTCACCGACCAGCACAAAGAGCAAAGAATGTCCAGTGGACGAGAATTTTTGAATCGTTACAGGCGAGATTGAGACAATTTGTTTTCTCACATTGTTACAGGTGATGAGACGTGTGATATACTACATCAATCCAGAAACAAAACAGCAATCAATGTAATGGCGCCACTCAACTTCACCAAAACCAAAAAAATTTAAGCAAACTCTGTACACGAGTCGAAAAATGATGGCTTACCGTTTTATGGGACGAAAAAGGCGTTCTTTTGGTTGATTTTATGGAACGCGGGACAACAATTACAGCTGAATTGTATTGTGAAACGCTCAATAAACTAAGACGTGCAATCCAAAATCGACGACGTGGAAACTGTCATCCGGTATAATTCTCCTTCATGACAATGCGCGTCCTCATACTGCAGCCAAGACCCAAGAGAAAATTCAAGATTTTCGTTGGGAACTTTTTAACCATCCACCGTACAGTCCCGACCTTGCACCTAGTGATTATTTTCTTTTTTTACATTTCAAAAAATGGCTCGGTGAACAACGCTTTGAAAATGACAAGGAATTTAAGAACGCCGTTGAAATCTGGTTCAACTCGCACGCGGCAAGCTTTTATGCAAATGGGTTAAGGAAGCTGGTGAAGCGGTACGAAAAATGCTTAGAAATAAACGGCGATTATGTGGAAAAGTGAAATTGATCAGTAGGAAACTAAATGTGCTAATAAAACCTATTTCATTTTATTATAATTTTTTTACGATAAAACGGCCCTTACTTTTCAAATATGCCTCGTATATAGTATTTACCTATTCTATGGCTATTATAGTAAATACTAGTATACCTTCAACGTTTTACAAAATTTTAATATTTGTAGTATGAACATCAAAAGAAGATGATACTAAAATATAAAATACAAAATTATAAATTAATAAAATATTTAATTTGTCTCAAAATTATTTATTGTCTGCTCCGCTTAGAATACTCGTCATTTTCCTTAATTCATATTCACTTTATAAAATTTTAAAAATATCTGTAAAATTAAATTATTATCATCAGGATATCTGGAATTCTGGATATGTCAAATTTAATATAGTGAAATTAATTTTAGTACTTACCAGCTACCTTATATTATTATGCTGTAATGACATAGATAATACGCACGTTACGAATTGTAATAATTGAGTACATAATATCAATTAAATATTATAACTGTATGGAAATTATTTAAACATATTAATAAGACTATATTATTCTGTAACATAATATAATAAATAATTATATTTAATTGTTACCAATAATTTATTGATATTATACGGATTAGCTTAAGATGTTTATGATTTCACTTGTTATTTTGTTACTTTTATTAGTTACTCCTATAGATGTAGATTTATTCTTAGATAGAAATTTGTTTCATGATATCTAGATTCAAATATCTGTATTTATCTAGATATAAGTGCACTTTTTTTACCTTTTTTCTGATTTTAATCATTTATTTTATGGTTTTTGATATAAAATATAAAAAAAAATAATTATAACTAAAACTAAATTTAAGTTTGTACCAGGGAATCTATTTAAGTGTCTTTACTTATGAGTTCAAAAGTATTTTTTTAACACAATTTGACATTATTTTAAAACGATATTTCTGAAAAAAAAATTATATTTTTTACTATTTTTATCGTTATATTTTTTTATGTTTTTTTATTTTTTGAACCTAACCATACATTTTTAATTTTATATTCCGAAGCAAAATATTATTGGGAGTATTTTAATCTATAAAGATCAAATTTCGGACAAGTAGTTAATTAGTTATAAGCATTTAAAGTTTAGATGAACGGAATAGAGTGGTACACATCGGTACCACCCCGTAAAATGTTATCCACAACTCCGCGAATCTAAACTCAAAATACTTTTAATTAATGAAGGTGCATCTTCTTTAATATTCATTAAATAATTAAAATACAAAAATGTTTAATGCATATTTTTAAAATTTTTCATTCATATTTTATTCATTTTTTAGTGCATAAATATCCTAACCCTATAGTTATTATTATTAAAAGGATATTGGCGCACTATCACTATCGAGTGTCCAGTGGTTGAAGTGGGAGGAGAGTTCAGTAGGATGGCATCCATCTACTTATTTTGTCTAGAATAACATATCCCCCCCTCCCCCCAAGACTTATGTTTTAAGATAAAGTACATATTAGTCAGTGGGTTATAAAATAAAAATAATTTTATTTAAAATTTAAATTGGTATTACTGTACTGGAATTATAATACTTTTATCTAAGAGGAAATTTAAAATATTCATTTAATAAAAAATATTTTTTTCTATTATTAAAATTTAAACATATTATTATATTGTTCAAAGCCAATAAAATGTCTAGAGATGTACGAATGCAATATGCCAAAATGTCTAAACGTCATGTATGATAATATTTTGTTGATAAGTGGATGTATCACGTGTGGCTCAATTGCTAATTTTTTTTCTAGTAAATTCGAAAATATATTATTTCTTTCTCTATTTTTAAAGATTATTTATGATAAAAAATGATTAAATTTTGTTTAATATTATAGGCAATGTTTTGATACTTTAACAAAATGTGTTTTACTGTGAATAAATTATAAAAAAATAAATACTAAAATAAATATTAAAGAAAAATACAAAGACTAAACATATGTGTCTAATAAATGGCTCAATGTAATATGTAAATACTTCTACGTAGAATGTATACATGATTAAGTAATTTTTGTACCTTTACATGAATGATAATAAAATTTATTTTGAGGAAATAAAGAAAAGATTATTTTGCCGGGGGTCGTAGGACACTTTTCAATATTGGGCAATTAGGACCCTTATCCAAATGGAAAAATATATATAGAAATTTCTTATGAGTCAGGAGTGGAAAATTTAAAATTATTTTTGAACTAAAAACGAAAAAAGTGTTTTTTTTTGACATATTGTGCATAGCATTTAAATACGTTCATATATTTCGGCGTACACGTCAAATGAAGTGTGAACAAATATTTTAAAAACTAAACTTAGATCTTTGATAAGCTAACAACACTTGGTTGGATCCTTTAACTTGTTCATTTTTTAAAAGATATCATTCAATTTATAAACAAATATTAACTTCTTAGTATGTTAAAATCTTTTTTTTTTTAATAAAATAGAAAAAATTTACAATCTGTATATCTATATATTTATATGTTAGAATTTTACAGCAATAAATTAAAAAAACCTATTAATTATTTATTGTTTAAATACTATTTGAATAATAATTTATAATTTATTTAATGAATATTATTTATATTGGTTGAATTTTTTTTTTACAATAAGGTGTTTTATTTTTTGTGTGATATTATATTTTATTACACACAATGCATTGTTCAAAATATTCAGATTAATTGATTCGTACCATTACTTATTTATACCATGAATATATTATTCATACCGTTCTACGGTAAGTTGGTATTGACTCAAAATCGAATAACAATAATAAAATATGATACAAATATAATAGGTATACGATTATAATAAATGCAGTTTTTCTGGTAAAAATTAATTCAACGTACCGTATTAATAGTAAAATAAAATACTATAATAACAATACAAAAAATATATAATAAAACATACTTAGTTATAAGGCTGACGACCAATTTTAACCTATTTTACAATATCATATTATGTATTGTATAATATAAATTATTAACGTATCTCAATCAGAGTCACGCCGATTATCGCTTCTTTAAACCGCTATATTCCAGTATTTGAGGGAAATGTTTTATCTACGTATATAGTACTATTATATTCATAACTATTAAAATGTATTATAATCACTAATTATATTGTATTTATAAACTATTATATTATTTATATAATATTAAGTGTTGTCTACGACGTTCAAATATATATTTTTTAAAACGTCTATGCATCCATTGCTCTGCAATGGTCAAATTGTTGCATATTTATAAAATAATGGAAAAACAGTTTAAATAGAACAACTATCAAACTATTATAAATAAGTAAAATATTCTGTGATACAGAAAAATGTATTGTAAAAATAAATAATAACATAACAAGATTAAGTATAATATAGGGTTTAATAATAATATAAAAATAGGAATGATTCCAAAAATGTGCTTAACTTTTAATAATGAATTCTCCTCACTACAGTCACTACAGTCCAGGACTATTTAGTCAAGGGCCCGTGGAATTTGCAATAATACACATCGCAATAATTTATGAAATGCGTCATTGGTTAAAAGGGGAAAATTCAAAATCGTGAGTACTAATTTCTAGTTTTTTAAACGTATTTTAATATAATACAATAATCAATCATTTCATATACAACTAAAAAAAAAAATTGGAAATCTTTATACTTTGGTAATTATTTTTTTTTAATACTGGTTAGTAAAAATAGATAATAAACACCTAAATTTTGATATTTTTAATACTAGCTTGTATGCATTTATTTTAAATAGTACTATTATAAAATTTGTTTATTATTTATTTATTATTTTTTATTTTTATTTATTTATTTTTATTAAAACCTCTAGTTAAATGTATTTTTAGTTTTAGATTCTGAGCGGAGCGAGAAATGTATTGATTTTACAATGATGTATGCTCTTTTTTTGTGTTAATCATTATGTTTTAGGATAGTAAAAGTGCTCTGATTTTCTTCATAGTTTTCTGATAGGAAAGTGAATCTAGTTGGTACTTTGGGGAGAAGGAGGGGCAAAAGTAAAAAATTCCCAATAGTTTTTAAACGCATCGAGAAAAACAAAAAAAAAAAAAAATTTAGGAAAAACGGGAATTTTTGCAAAGCATATTTCTGACAAAATCGATTTTTATTTTTAGCAATACAAAAGAAATAATGATTATAGTTACATAAAATTTTCACCGAATGCATATATATGCATTTTCTATACACCATAAAATTATCAATATATTTTGACTCCTTTGGGCTATTTATAGGCATATAAGAAAATTTCAGTAAATTTTTTTTATTATTATTATCAATAAAAAACTTTTATGCGATCAAAATACTTGAATATTTAATATAAAGTTTCTCTTAACTTGTTGTAAGTGAAAATTAAAAAAAAGTTGAGCGTAAATCCACAATAGTTTTTTATAAGCATCTAAAGTAGAATTTCGACAAAAAAGTCAAAATCATGTAAATTTGTAGTAGGTATTTTTTTTATTTAAAAATGCATAAATACTGTTTTGTTTAAATCTAAGATTTGAAAATCCAACACAAGATTCTCTATAAATTTTTCCACCTTTCTAAAAAAAAAATTTACCGAAAAGTCAAATTAATTTTATTATGATCGTTTGAAATTAGATATTGGATATTTACCCGATTTCTCAGGGAACGATTTTATTATTTGGATCTAATTTAAAACAGAATAACCGTAAACATTTAAAATTTTCACCAAATGTAAAAATAATCAATTTCTATATACAAAAAAAATTATAAAAAATTGTTGAAATTTTTTTAGCTTATTGTAGGCTTAAGTATTTTTCGGTTTTTAATTTTTTTTTCTATAAATATCGATAAAAAAATTTTCGTTGTGTCAAATTACTTGAAAATTTAATACAATATTCCTCATAAGTGATTATAATAGTAGATCAAAAATATTAAAAATACATATGCACAATTTTTTTTTATAAGCATTTATATTTCAAATATTGATCAAATTCATCAAAATCTCGAATGTTTGTAAATTATTTAGTAGTTAAAAATGTATAAAAGCTAATGTATAAAATGTTTTTGTAGCTAAGTATTGAAAATTAAAATTAAGGTTTTTCGTAAGTATTCAATAGTGTAACCACAAAATCGTAAAATATATTTACTTAGTTGATTTTTATAAACATTTTAAGTTAAAATTTGAACGAAATTAGGTATTGAACACCACTGAAAGAGACCAAATATTTTAAAATATTTATCATCAACACAACTTCTCTCTCTTTTTTTAAATTACCTATTTCATAATTTTTGTTTAAATTACCAGAGGTTTTTATAGATATAATAAATTGCGGATGAATATATGATAATTAATAAGTAATAATAATATAATTACTCAAATATATATATGTATACATGAACAATGAACATGTTTGGGGTTGTACTTTCAATGATATAGCCCCTTTCCTTAGTTTAAGTCACTTAGAGTAAGTCGTTTGGCTTCAGGTGTTTGAAGGCCTCCCTCCATGGAACCCGCCTTGACGTGGCGGGGGAGCTTATAGGCCCTTAATTGGGTCTCACTAAGAGGTTCCTCCTGGCTCTGACCTTAACCGGTTGGAGTCGGAGTACAAGAACCGTCTCTGGGCTTCAATGACTGGAGACGGCAGGCATGAGGAGGCCTGCTAGCTTCTAGCAAACCTCTCTGGAAGGAAACCAGACTAAAAAATCACTGAGCTGGCTCTGGGCTTAATTGACCGGGGCTGGTAAGGCAGGGTAGGCCTTTCAGCGTAGATAAACTGCCACCACCGGAGGAATGATCGCCCTCCGGTGTTCCCGTAGATCGGATTCAGGAACATATAGAGACAGACGATGCGAGGCTGGCATCGTCGGTGGCGGCCAAGCCAAAAAAAAAACCAGATGATGATGAGTCCTGAAAACAGAAATAAAGCTACTGCTACAGAGGGTTCGGTAACCTCAGAGTCGGCGGTTGGGGGACGGTGCTCGCCCCAGGTGTCGTCATCACCTGCAAGCACCAAAAGTGTAGAAGTGTCTAGGCAGGCTTCTACCGCCAGCAACGGTGCTGGTAGAGCTACTGCCGGAGAGGGTGCGAAGCAGGCCCTCTCCAGTGGCCGGAAAGCCACTGAAGAGACTGCAACGGCAACGGTAACGGATACGGACTCGAGAACAAGTACAAAAGCAGCACATGTGGAGGCGGCGTACTCCAGACAGTTGGATGATTCTATGAGGAACATAATGGCATTGGAACAAGCAGTTCAAGGGGCACCGAATACCAAAGCGGATATCAAGACCTGCACAAAAGCGCTCGGTGTCACCATGCGCGAGCTGCACAAATCGGCCAAGGGACTGGGTCTAGTTAGGCCGCCGGGTGAAATGGAAAGCCGCATTCAAAACAATCAACAAGTGCTGTACCAACAGCAGCAGAGGATGCTTGCAGCCCTAAATGACATCCGGACCGAACAGAAAAAGCAGCAGATACAACAGAGTAGTCCACCAGGAGAAGACGTTAGTGTCACAACTGCCGCCCTGGCAGAGGAAATCGCGGCGCTAAGGTGTGAAGTCAGAACACTATGTGACGCTCTAGAAAGAAGGGAGCAGCAGCCACTAGTTTGCACTCTTCTCCACTCCTCTAGGCTAGTCGATGAAGAAGAGAAGGTAGCCAGAAGAATAGTCAACGGGGAAATAATAAAAAAGAAAAACACCAGACAAGCATCGAGGAACCTTAAAGATGATGCATTGGAAACAAAGGAGCAGAGGACATCAAATCCTGCTCTGGAACGACTTCCCCCGCTAAATCGCGGAGAACCCACCTTGGGTGATACGGATGGAGAAATCGGGACCGATGACGATGAGTGGGAGACAGTAACTAGGAATAAGAAATCCAAGAAAGGACGACACGCTGGTGGAGAGCAAAACCGTCCGACCCGCGACGAAAGTGCCGAGGCACTTGTTCGGAAGCGGACTCCTAAAACTGCAGCAGTCATCATATCGGAGCCTGGGGAAGGAGCAACGTACGCCTCAATTATGAAAAAAGTTGTGTCTAGTGTCAAACTCACCGAAATAGGAGTGGAAATCGGAGCTGTTCGCAGAACCAGGACAGGCGCTATTCTTTTCCAAGTCAAAAGCAAAGAAGAGGCTGATATTCTATCAGAACGGCTGCAAAATGCTGTAGGGGAGACCGCCAAGATCATTAGACCCCTCAGGACCACCCCGGTTTTAATATAGAATGTTCCTGACTGGATAGATGATAATGAGGTAGAAGAGCAGATAAGAGCCTCGGATCCAAGCTTAACTGAAGCAACGATAAGGATACGAGAGAATACCGAGGGAGCAAAGTTGCGATACTTAAAATCCCAATGGAAAACGCTAGCAGAATGGCGGAGGTGGGTCGAGTCAAAATTGGCTGGAGCCTGTGCCAGGTAAAGTTGCTTGAGCGCAAGAAACCAATTTGTTACAGGTGCCAGAGATCAGGTCACTTAAAAGCAGAATGCAGAGAGACAGAAACAGAGAAGCTCTGCTTCCGGTGTAAACGGGGAGACCACCTCATCAAAGACTGCCCTAGTAGATCCTTGACCAACCAACCAATTGGCG